>CALYDF020004293.1:0-19403 GCA_944474145.2 Dicrocoelium dendriticum
GGCTGGCCACTAGTGGCAAGGCAAACGGTGTGAATTCAAGATGGCGAAGCTATCCGATTTGCTGCGTGGACGTGATTAGAATTGCGTGGAGATGTGTATTTTCGAGTCAGCTTAACCTGGAAATGTGTGTTTGAATGCGCCAATATGACGATTACTATTGGTAACCGTTGGCACAAAAATGAACGATGTCAATAAATGAGAAGGACGATGAGTTATTAGCTGGTAGGTAAAAATCACACAATATCATTGTTTCGTCTTTGGAAAAAGAAGCAATAAGCTGGTATATCTCTGGCAGCTGTGAGTAGCTTATTCACGGGTTTCACGGGTTTGCGCAGAACGAGTAAGCGTAGCTTTTCAGTGGTTCTGCCTCGGGATCTTACGGCAAGGTCCTGTTCTCGTCAGTAGGTACCAGATGTTGTGGGTCTCGACGCAGTAGTGGTGTTCAGCACAAGAATTCAGCGAGTTGACTGTGGGAACGTGGATATCTGGAACAAGAGAGTGGTGTAGGTAAATTCGGCAAAGTTGGATAGAAGCAAAATGATAGAAGCGCCGCGTGTTAGCTTGGCAAATGGCCAGATCTTAGCAACGTGGAAGACCAGCGAGGTAAGAGCCAAGCGTCTGGGCGCTGTTTGAAGGCCTCCGTATTGGGCGCTGAGACAACAACTTCAGGGAGGGCGTTCCAAGCGAAGGCAATACGCACACTGAAACTGTTTCTTCGGCACAGAAGGCGACTGCTACGAGTCATCAGTTTGAGTGAGTGCCCTCGAAGATGATCTGTACGGGCGCGGACCAGCAATCCTGCGTTTGGGTGCCTGTTATTAGTCAGGACGGAATAAGCTAAGATTAGGTCGCCACGAAGCCTGCGATATTTCAACGGGAAGAGGTTAAGGGCCGCCAGACGCTCCTCATACGAGAAGTGGGATAGTCCGTCCACTCTCTTAGTGGCTCTGCGCTGTACAGTTTCCAGCATGGCCTCGTCCTTCTTCAGGTACGGCGGCTGGACAAGTATGTTGTACTCCAGCAGCGGACGTACTAAAGTGCTATAGAGACGGACAAATGTCTCTCTAGGGAAAGACCCTAGTGTACGTCCAAGGAGGGCCAGGCGAACGCTAGCCTTTCGTGCCAGTGTAGCTACATTGGCGCTCGGGCTCAGGTCGGCGGATATTACGGTCCTCAGGTCGCGTTCCTGGGATGTGGCTTTAAGATGCACACCGCCGATTTTGTACGGATTAGCCACACCTTGCCCAATGTGCATGACTTTGCACTTGTCGATGTTAAACGGGAGCGAATTTTTCGAGGCCCAAGAATAAGCAGCATCGATGTCTGTCTGGAGAAGTGCCTGATCACTTGGCCTGCGGATAGGTCGCCATATCTTAGCGTCGTCTGCATAAAGCAGTATGTGGCTGCTGATACAGAATGGGAGGTCGTTGATGAACAAATTGAACAGCAGGGGCCCGAGGATGGATCCCTGGGGCACCCCGGTCGTGGCAGCCAGAGCGCTGGAGAGTGCGCCGTTTACACGAACTCGGTAGGTGCGGCCAGACAGGTAGGTACTTAGCCAGCAGATTGTTTGCTGGTCGATCCCCAAGCTCGGCAGTTTACTCAACAGCAGTGCGTGATTGACCTGGTCGAATGTTTTTGAGAAATCCACGTAAACCACGTCAGTTGGAGTATGACTGCCTCTGCAGTCCAGGAATCAAGGGCTGCGAGAAGATTCGTGGTGCACGAGCGAGCCCTGCGGAACCCGTGCTGTTCCGGGGCTATTAAGGACAGACTTTCTAAATGGCAGCGCAAGAAATCGTCTATGATACTCTCCATTATTTGGAGGCAGTAGGAAGCAGTGCTATCGGGCAGTCAAAATGATTGTTGCACTGGTGGGATCCATTATGCATGGAGAAGGTTCTGATCGATATTCTGGAAAGCTCTGTGGTCGTATTATTATACATAAAAGGGTTATAGAAGTTATCAGATTACAGTGAAATGTTAAGTAATGAAAGTAATACACCAGCTGTCTAGACACGGATAGATATATCGGTTCACGACGAAATCACTGTAATCACTGTATTGTAGAGAGCAGAAGGAAAGACCTTTGTCAGCTCCATCACCCCCCAATCATAGCAGGTGTTGGCGCAACAGCAATTAACAAGTTAAATTGTCACAGTTACATAAGAAACAACAAGATCCCTGCAAATTCAAGAGGTATAAATCCAACAATCGTTTAAAACATTCCTCCGTATGCGCGTTGACGACTGAATTAGGCAAAGAGTTCCAGTCGTTCACCACACGAGTCGATAGTGTAAAATCAGAGCGAAGTCAAGTTCAAGTTCAGTTGGGACCGGAACGATAGGACAATCCCGTGAATGTTTCTTCTTTTGCGTATCGTTGGATCGGGAATTGACAGGTCTGCTTGAGATGTTGAAAAGCCTAAAACAAAGACCGCATCACACCCTGTCCAACCAATTACTGCCCACATTTTCCTGCCCAGCAGTCCCTGCCGGGCCGGTTTATGTGAAGTAAAAGAGTGAAGGGTAAGCTAAGAAAAGAAGAGGAGGAATGTCAGCTAAGATTCAGATTCAGATGGACTGGAACGATAGGAAAATCCCTTGAGTGTTCCTTCTTGAGCAAATCGTTGAGCCAGGAAATGATAAGGTGTTAGTTCTTGATAGATCTGAAACGAAACACCCGAAACACACCCTGATCAACCAATTACTGCCCACGTTCCCTGCACTAGCAGTCCGCGCTGTGTAGGTTACGTGAAGTAAGAAAGAAGTAGAAAGTAAATGGAAGATAAAGGGGAATGAAGGTCATTAAAATGAAAGATAACACCAAAGAGTGAAGAAAATGACAGAATAAGAACTGAACGTTTGAAAATGCATATGGTCAGGAGAAGGGAAAGGTTTCGTGTTGCCACCCAAGAGCGTCTAACTGACGCTCGCAACCCTTAACCGTAGGTTCACTGACTACATTTTCTGGAAGCGAGTTCCAGCGCTCGATAACTCTACGCGATAACCGAGTTTCCGCCCTGATCCCGTCAGAACGCGGCTTGTGTAGCTTCATGGCATGACCGCGAAGACAAGGCAACCTAGCCGGGCTAAATAGCCAGCGCAAGTCCGGCCCAACCTTCCCTGTCAAAATGCTGTAAGTAAGGATTAGGTCTCCTCGAAGCCGTCGGTAGTGCATTGAATACATACCCAAGCTAAGTAGACGCTCGGGGTACGATTGCCCCCGTAACCCCTCGACCAACTTGGTACCTACTCGCAAAACCCTCTCAAGCTCCATTTTGTCCCGAACAAGGCAGGGCGCGCAAGCCTGGACGCAGTATTCCAGATGGGGCCGAACGAAAGCTGAGAACAACTTCACAAATATGTCGGCAGTTAAGACCCCGAAAGAACGGCGTATTAACCATAACATTCTGAAACCCCTACTAGCGGCCTTCTTCCAGTTGTCACCAGAATGCAAAGACGAGGAATGAACGACACCTAGGTCAACCTGGTTGGAGACAAGGGGGAGTTCGACCCCACCGAGTACGTAGCTCGAAGGCGGGAAAGTTGCTCCTATACGAAGGACGGAACACTTAGCCTGATTTATGGGCAGTAGTCACAAAGTAGACCAGTCCCAGAGTCTGTCCAGTGCATGCTGTATGGCCTCAGAACCCCCAGGAACATTTACAACATTCCATAGCTTAAGGTCATCAGCAAACAATAGGGATGATACCCCAAGCTCTCCAGGGAGATCGTTTACGTAGATGGAGAACAGCATCGGTCCAAGGACCGAGCCCTGTGGGACACCGCTAAGGACCGCTTGCTTAAAGGATAAGCTGCGACCCACACGTACACACTGCTCTCTTCCCTGCAAAAACGCAGATACCCAGTGAAGGGCGCGGCCAGATACGCCGTAGGACCTCAGCTTATGTGATAGCCTCAAGTGGGGTACCTTATCAAATGCTTTCGAAAGTCTACGAAAAGCACATCCACCACGTGGCCATTGTCCACTGCCTCGGCCCAAGCTTCACGAGCAACCAACAAATTCGTCAAACACGAAAATCCCTTCTGGAATCCATGTTGTGCACTACTGAGCAGATTAAATCTATTCAGGTGACATTCCAACGAATCTCTCACCAGCTTTTCAAGCAGTTTGACCACGACGCTAGTCAGACTAACTGGTCTATAATTGGCTGACAGACTCCTGTCGCCATTTTTGAAGATAGGACAGATGACAGCCTCCTTCCATTCGGAAGGTAATGTACAGCTGTCAAGTGATTTCTGAAACACCATCGTCATCGGTCAACTTAGTTCCCCTGCCAACTCATGCAGAAGCTTCGGGTGAATGGAATCAGGTCCAGCTGCTTTGAAAGGGTTCAGTTATTGCAGCAGTTTAAGGACTTGCGTTTCCACCACAGTAAACTCAGCTAAATAAGAACCATCAGGTACTCTGGGGACAAGTTCAACGCTAGTCAACGCGGCCTCAAGTAAAAAAGCCCCTGCATACTGTTCCCCAAGTACACGAGCCTTATCTGAGTCCGCATACGCAAGAGTTCCATGGGCCCTCATCAAAGTTGGGATTATCGAAGTTGAACCACAGCGTCTCTTAACATAAGCGAAGAACTACTTCGGATTTTCCGAAGCCCCGTCAGCCAATTCCTTTTCGTACACCATCCGAGCTTTCCTTAAGTGTTGTTTACACCTATTTCTAGCCTCGCGGTATCTAGCATAGGTGCTAGTTGATGGAGCCGCACGGTAGGTCCTCCAGCACCTAGAACGCTTCTGGAGCAGGTGCTTGCCAGTGGTAGCTATCCACGGCGGCCGCGCCCGTGTCTCCTTTCTCCTCGCAAGCGGGATGTAGGGAGTAGACACTTCCGTGAGATAAGATTTAAATTTATCCCAGGCCGCCTGAACCGTACCAACCACCGAGATCTCGCAACGCATCTCAGAAGCCTTGGTACGCATTGCCTGATAGTTAGCACGCCATATGTTTGGAAATGGCTTAGCAATGCTCTGGTGACGCCTGGTCAGACTACACCTGAACGATAAACAAACATGATCACTAGCACCTAAGAGAGAGCCGTAAGTGATGTACCCTACGAAGATATCCCCTAGGATTTCAACCGTAATTAAAGATGAGCCGTCCTGACACGTAGCTTACATTTATTTCTAACCGCTTGGTAGCTTCCGTAGGTTTTGTTTAATGAAGCCGTTCGGTAAATTCGGCAGCACTTAGAGCGCTTCGTGAGCAGGTATTTACCGGTACGATCTATCCAAGGAAGATGCGCCCGTGTGCTCAGTTCAGTTCAGATGGGACTGGAACGATAGGAGAATCCCGTGAGTGTTCCATCTTGAGTGGATCGTTGAGCCAGGAATTGATGAAGTGCTCAGTTATCGATGGATCCAAAACGGAACATACGTATCGCACCCTGGCCAACCAGTTAATGCCCACGTTTCCTGCCCTAGCAGTCCTTGCTGTGGCAGGCACGTGAATTAAGCAAAGAATAGGAAGAGAAATCGAAGATACAGAATAAGGAAGTGCACTTAAATAAGAAAATAATACCAATGCGTGAAAAGAAGCAGAAAAAAGAAAATCGAAGTACGAAGGTGCGAGTTACTCAGGAAAATGGAAAGTTTTCATGTTGCCACCCAAGAGCTTCAAGTTGCCGTTCAAACCCCTTAACCATAGATTCCCTGATAACACTTTCCGGAAGCATGTTCCAGCGGTTGATAACTCGGTGTGACAGCCGGATTCCCGTCCTAATCCGATCGGACCGCGGTTTGTCCAGCTTCAAGGAATGACCGCGTAGAACAGACAATCCGTATATTAATGTGACCAGCGTAGCTGACTTCATGTAGAGTAACGTCAACGGGTATTAAATGGACACCTATTGCCAGCCTCAGTAAGAATATACTCAATATGCAAAAACAACTAAACTGAGTACAGGAAGTGCACACCGCAGTCCACAGGGCCCCACTAGTTGTGCAAAGCAGACCTATGCCCACATCTTGAGTGTAATGAAAACAATGCAAGTCCACAGTCACTTCAAGCATGTGATGAACGAATGAACATATTGGCATGTTAGATGGTTATGGGTCACGGGGCATCACAAGCCTAGTGGAGGGCATTTGGGATGAGGTGATGAGCCAGTTGCCAGAATGTAAACGGAAATTCGGAAGCTTGAGGGCACTACGGCTTCACAATGTACATAGGTTTCTTAGCACTATAACCAAGAATGTAATTCTCGGAGCCTCTATGCATATCAGCACAGACCTGTTGCACTGGTGATACAGTAGCCTAGATAGGTCTCTTAGCACCAGCAGCAATGGCGTGGGTCTCGGAGCCTCTATACTATCAGCACAGACTAGTTGCACTGGTGATACAGTAGCCTACGTAAGCCTTGTAGCACTATCACCAAGAAGGTAGGTCTTGGAGCCCCAATACATATCTTTACAGGCCTGTTGCACTGGTGATAAACTAGCCCAGATAGCTCTCTTAGCACCAGCAGCAATGGCGTAGATCTTAGAGCCTCAATACATATCAGCACAGACCTGTTGCACTGGTGATAAACTAGCCTAGATAGGTCTCTTAGCACTAGCAGCAATGGCGTAGGTCTCGGAGCCTCAATACATATCAGCACAGACCTGTTGCACTGGTGATACACTAGCCTAGATAGGTCTCTTAGCACTAGCAGCAATGGCGTAGGTCTTGGAACCTCTATACTTATCAACACGTACCTGGTGCATTGGTTATATAGTGGCCTACATATGTATTCGTATACCCGTCCAGACAAGGGGCAAAAGCTCATTGCAAGAGCACCAAAAATGCCCATCAGGAGGCATCAATAGCTAGCTCTTTAACAGCACTGGGACGATGCGGATATGGTTACATGCAAATGATAACCAAATGGTCAAGAAACGTATGGGCACAGATAACATCTCCGGGAACGTTGTCGTTCAGACCCATTCAAAGCGCTCACGCAAATGTGCCGGACACGTCGTATGCGTCACGTCAACACAGCGGATCACTAAGGTCAGGTCAGGTCAAAATCTGTGGACGATACAGGCTTCCGCCTAACGAGCGTCCAGCTTCTTTTACCGGTAAGCGAACCAGAGCCCCCGGCACTTCGACTTTTGATCGCCTCTCCTTGCCTCTGCAAAAAGAAATGAAGCAAAAGCGAGAGCAATCTTTGCTTTTACAAGGATCAACATCGGATATCAATGCGAATAAATTGGGTAGCATTATATTAATTCCGGAAAAATACGCGGCCAGCACCCGTCTAGGCCTGCTTTGAAGGCAACCACAGTCTCACGATCCATTAGTTCCGAAGGCAACTTATTCCAGTTGCGCACTACACGATTCGAGAAGAACTTAGCCCTGACGTTCAGTCTAGCCCTCTGCTGTTTGAGCTTCAAGCGATGTCCACGAAAGCGTTCAGAATCAGCCAGCTCAAATAAATCAGAGGGCACGATGGCACTGAGGCCCTTCATGATCTTAAATGTTTCTATCAGATCGTCTCTCAGTCTACGCCGTTCAAGGGAAAACAACCCCAGGCTCTGTAGGCGATCTTCATACGGCTTCCCCCGTTGACCTTCAACCATCCTGGTTGCTAGTCTTTGAATCTTCTCCAGGCAAAGAACATCACCACGGAGATAGGGCGACCAAGCTTGAACACAATACTCTAAGTGTGGCCTAACCACTGCTTTGTATAGTGGCAGGAACACTTCTGGCTTGGTATTACACAGAGCCCTCCTGAGGCGAAACAATTCTCGTCGCGCTTTGTTGGCGGCGTATCGACATTGCATCGAAGGCTTGAAGCTGCTCGTCATGATGACTCCTAAATCGCGTGCCTGGGTAGTGCATTGTAAGGGGAAGGGCCCAAAGGAAGTCTGAACTGCAAGTACGTCTCTACTAGTGGTCAGAATTTGGCACTTGCTTGCATGCAAGGGCAAGTCCCATTGCTTCGACCAGTACCACTTTAATCGATCCAAGATATCCTGGACCAGAGAAAATTTGACTACTGTCAAATTTCGTTTCAAGTGTTTATTCAAACGCTGTTTTCCACGTTATTTCAGCTGAAAATCTCCATCACTATGGCACGCCAAAAAATCGAGTTACCGCGTAGTAAAAGTAAAAGGAAAGCATGGTGAACAAGGAATGCATGGGCTTGGAGGCCCAGTATAACAGCAATTGGGCCATTCCTGCGAGGATTACAGAGCCACCGTCCTATTCATTTACCGAATGTTCCAATCAATGCCGTCAACCGAGCAGTTGCGTCGGGTTGGCAAGAGGGAAGCACACGGAAACGAAACAGGAGGTGGCCCTAAAAACGGCCAAGTTTGCGTTCTCACAGGCTGGCCTTTAGGCAGTTAGGCAGTCGTAATCATCGGCTGCAGTGGTTTAATGGCAATGGCACAGAACTTACTGTCTGGCAAGCAGATCATGAAAGAGCTTCTTAAAACGGTTGCCTTTCCAGCAAATGGTTCATTCGCAGTGGAATCCAGATCTACACTGAGGAGGATGCAGGTAACAATATATTATGACATACTCAAACGCAGGTTTGCAGATAGGCTGCAGCTCCGCCGAAGTGTTCGTCTCATTTTGTAAGCACATAGGCATAGCGGGTGGGTTGTCCGTACTATGTGACACATATGCATAGCTGCAACAGGGTACCGCGTCACAACCATCCGAAGTGTCTGAGCGGAGGTGAAAAGCTATTCAAAAGCGCTTGCCTTCATACGCCGGGGAAGTAGATGGGGCAAATGATATCGTTATATTCGGAGATGAAACTAAATCACTTGATTCCAACTCACGTATGTTACTGCTATGTGACGGCTTTTGGGGAAATGTAACTGCTGCTAGGTCGCTGCAGCAAACTTTGCAACCGTCGGTTTTGTTCTCCATCAAGCATTTACGGTGGTACAGTAGCCGGTTGTGCACGCAATGAACGCCCGTACCCGCAACCGGTTCACCGCAAGCGAAGCAAAATGTAGTCGACGTACCGGCTTTGGGCCACCGCGGTTGCTTACGCGATGGTTGGCAGTGTGGCTTATCACTTACGACGGGCGCACCTGGTGCTACGTCTATAAGCTCATCAAGGTAACACGAATTGAGAAATTGCTAGCCGAGAAACCGGCCTTACCGAAACCGGTGAAGCCAAGCGATAGCAAGTCACCACGGGGACGGCTATGCAACGTCATGATTTTCCACGCACCTGAGTCGACTGATCCCAGTCCCCAGGTACGCTATGACCATGATGTGCAATTCTTGCAGTCTCTAACCGACAAACTACTGGATGTTGGCGAACCCGGGTTACGAGTGAAACAAGTCACTCGTCTGGGGAAACAAGTTGATGGCAAGTGTCGGCCTCTGCGCATCGCGTTCGCCGACGAAACTGCCCCAAGGTTAGTACTGTCCCGCCTCGGTCGCCTAAAGGGGATGAAAATTCATGTCCGGCCAGACCTTGATCCCGCAGAACGAGAGCAGCTGAAGTCTGCCGTGATCGAACTGAAACGACGCACGGACGCCGGTGAGACTAACCTGCGTATCGTAAATTTTCGCACAGTTGCCCTGATACCCCGAATCCGGGTAAACAGAGCAATGACGCTTCAAGCTCGCCCAGCGGTTCCTACCGCGGATTGCGTGTAGCGTTCATTAATGTGTGCAGCTTAATGAACAAGCACGATGATCTGATCCGCTTCATTGCTTCACGTCGGCCAGATGTGGTTGGTTTGGCTGAGACGTGGTTGACATCTGAAGTGACAAGCGAAGAAATTGCGATCACGGACTATTCGTGCTTCCGCTGTGATCGACAGTCGAATAGCCGCGGTGGCGTCCTACTTTACCTCCGGTCTACCCTGTGCGGGAGACTCGTGAGCACCTACCGAAGCATTGACGGTCTATGTGAGCAGCTGTGGTGTTCGATCCACCTACGACGCGGCGAACTGCTTGTGGGTGTGGCATATCGTAGCCCACGGAGTAACGGATTGGGTTGGCTCACACACGTCCAAAACCAAATGAGTCGCCCGCAGTTCCTGCTCACTGGCGACTTTAACCTTCCTCGAATCTTATGGCCTGAAGTTCAGCTTCTCCCTGGCCATAATGAAGTGGAGACAAGATTCGCCGAACTGGTACTGGAAACCGGAACGGTGCAGCACATCACGCAACCCACCCGCATAACCCCGCGCTCAATGCCATCATGCCTGGACCTGCTGCTAACCAGCTGCGAACAAACACTGCATGACATAGAAGTTCTTGAGCCCATGGCGGCCAGTGATCACTCGACAATTATGGCCACTATAGACCTGCAGCTTCCATGTGTGCGTCCAGTGGCACCAACATACAACTATTGGAAAGCTGACTTCGATGGCCTCATTCTAGCTGCCAATCAGCTTGATTGGTCTATGCCACAGGATTCATCCGTTGAAACTTGCTGGGCAAACATTAAAGGGGCAGTGCACTCATTGTGTGCGCAATTTGTACCCCTCAAGACTCGGAAGGTTGGACCAATGAAACCCCATTGGTTTGACAAAGAGTATAACCGACTGTCTCGACAACGGCGTCGACTATGGAATGCGTTCCTCCTGTCTGGCTCTGCCGATGACTATGAGGCATACAAGCGACAACGAAACTTGTGCAACAGCACAAAGACGCGAAAACGCCGTCAGTTTGAGGAGCAGCTTGCTTGCTCAGCTAAAACTGTCCCGAAGCGCATAGTTGCGTACGTGAAGCGACGCCTGAAGTCTGCAGGTGATGTGCCGGTGCTAGTGGGTTCGGACGGACAACCCCTAAGTTCAAGCACGGAGCGTGCGTCCGCATTAGCGGCGCACTTCGCTTCTGTATTCGCAACTAACCAAACCTGCGCGCCAAGCTCTGCCGTCGCCGCACCGACTGAGCTAACCGACTTGATCTGCGACGTCGCGGAGGTACATGGACTAGTCAGCTGCCTAGACAGCACGAAGCCAGCTGGACCGGATGGTCTCCATCCGCTGATCCTCAAGTCCTTGTCAGCTGTGATCTCACCTGCTGTAACCGGCCTGTTCAACCGATCCCTGTCCATAGGCTGCGTGCCTTGTGACTGGAAATGCGCCGTTGTCAAACCGATTCCAAAAGGCGGTGACACACGCAAAGTGGAGAATTACCGCCCTATTTGTTTGACCGCAGTATTGTCGAAAGTTCTGGAGAAGATTGTGAAGAAGAGACTGCTCCAGCTACTGGAGACCAACTCTCTCCTGACGCCTGCACAGCATGGTTTCGTGAGAGGCCGCTCGTGCATCACTAACCTGCTGCTAACATGGCATGAATGGTTGCAAGCAGTAAACCAACGTAAGTCAGTCGACGTGGTATACGTCGATTTCAGTAAGGCCTTCGACAGAGTGAATCACGAGATCCTCTTTCAGAAACTGAGGGAGTGCGGAGTCGGAGACTCGCTGCACCAATGGATCCGTGACTTCTTAGTTGGACGGAAGTGGAGGGTGCAAGTCGACAGCCACCTGACCGACTGGTACCCGTCGACGAGCGGCGTTCCTCAGGGGACGGTGCTTGGCCCCATTCTCTTCCTGATTCACATCAACGACGTGTCCAATCTCCTTCGGTCGTCGTGTGCCTTGTTCGCGGATGACCTGAAGCTATGGAGGGTGATCCATACGTCGGACGACTTTGACATACTTCAGCAGGACCTCGACCGCCTCTCCATGTGGTCCGCCGAAGTAAGTTTGCCTATCAACTCGGCAAAATCGCTACTTCTGTGCCTCGGTAAAGGTGGAGCGGGCCGATCGTACACTCTCGACGGCGAAGTTCTACACCCGACGCATTGCGTCAGAGACCTTGGCGTTATACAACGTTACGACATGAAGTCACTGGACAACACGGACAATATGTATCGCACAGCATTGCGTTCGCTGTGGGCGCTGAAACGTAGCTTCTGCACCTGGTCGAAAGAGATTGCCACTCGTCTCTTCACATCCATTGTACGACCGGTGCTAGAATACGGCTCACCCGCCTACTGTCCGTTGACGAAAGGCGAGATACACAAGCTCGAAAGAGTACAACACATAGCCACACGGCTCATTCCCGGTCTTCAGGGTGTGCCGTATGAAGAAAGATGCAGACAATTGGGTCTGTATACTCTAGCCTACCGCCGCGTGCGAGTAGACCTCATCATGACCCATCGGGTATTGCATCTGGGTGCTTATCCGATGCTGAGGCCACTGCTCCATGTCGGTGCGTCAAGCAGCACACGAGGTCACCAGTACAAACTGGCAGTCCCTGACCTCAAGTGGGTAGCTCATCCCTTGTGTCTTGAGCGGCGAGTGGTGAACATGTGGAACCGTTTGCCCTCGCGGATAGTAGAAGCGAACTCGGTGTCGGAATTCAAACGATTCCTGGACGCGCACTTTGCGGATGCCAGATTCGACGAAGCCTTCACAGGAAACTGACGAAGGAATCGTTCAATGATTATAACCCATGGAGCCCGTTAATCCACCAACTGCAGCTTCCGAAACGATGCCCATCCGTAATAGGCGGCGGAGTTGGTGAAGGACTCCATGTGGTTCACCCAAGAATATATCGTAAGTACATGGAGATTTTTCTATGCTTGTAAATATTTTACTTTTTTCACCTGGGCTAGCTCACTACTACAGGTAACACTGTGTCAGTGGGACATGTCCTACATTGAGATATAGCTACATAGATGTTCAACATCTTTCTCGCTATCATGACAGTAAAGTCAAGTTTGTTGAATGAGGCTATCGATGAACCCGGATACTGCACTGGGGTTCACGTCTTCCAGGCACTTAAGCCGAGCAAGCAGTTTTGCTACGTTGGTATTGGGCTGCCTTGAGGTGGCTACCTTCAGAGTCAGAAGCAACATGGAATCCTCCGGCATGTTTTAATTTGCTAACCACCGACTACGGATAGGTATGCTTTCTAAAAAGGGAATGAAACATAATCGCTGTTTTACCCGCTGGATGTTGATTCTCCTTATATAAATGTGTCAGCTTATACGCCGTAACGGCGCTTCGCTGCCGCGCGACCACCACCAGTCGCGCGCGGGCTGAGTATACCGCGAGGACGCCCACCCCTACGCGGAGTCGAACCGGTGACCTTATAGTTGCAAAGCAAACGTGCAGACCACTCGGCCACCGGCCTTATATAACATCAGTAAATGGACGCACGGTAGCCACATGTGCCCGTAAAATGCGCAAGTGCATGTGCCATTTGCGCAGTCGATGTCATATCGATGGTGTTGATCTTGAACAACAAACTGTAAGAGTAGAAACATACAAGCGGGTATACCAGTCCCGCTCCAATGTCTGAGTATACCGCACCTAACTTCGGTGTTGCCAGATGACGCATAACCACGGTAGCAGCGTACGTTGTTAGACGGCCTGTCAGCATCTGCACGTAGGAGTTACCTTCATCTTTAAACACCTGGTGTCTGTCACAGAAGTATGTACACTGCATCTGAAATTCTTTCAGTAGAACCTCAAACAGCTTCCACACTTTACTCACAGTCACAGCAAGGCAGTCGGAAGCATGGTTAATTTCTTTAATCTAAGATTGGCATTCTCGACACGGTTGTTCGTGGTGTTCCCAAAATGCACCAATCCTGCTTGAGCGTAGTTTGCCCACGACCGCTTGATGAACATCACGTGGGAGGTTAAATACCGTACAAACTGAGGATCCGTCCTCTGAAGTAGGCTAACATCCTGCGGGAACCTAGACCAGTGTAAATGTCGGAAAAGTAGCATACTCGTTCTCCGTATCAATTGTAGCCATCCGATGAAATAAATAAAGTGAGCGAAAGCTATTGGTCTACAGATCGGAATAAAACAATTCGCTGAATTCACGTGCTTTCGAACGGCCTCGCGGATATGAAAGTAGCAAAGCAGAATTTCACACTGGAATACTGCTTGTGCTGTGCGCATTTGAACAGCCATTTTACCCATAACGAAAATTCGTACGGAGAAGTCATGGCCCATTGCCTCACGAAATAAACCAAATAATTTTACTAGCGATGTGAAGGTTTCATTACGCCCAAACCCATAAAAACTAAATTGGACGGTTAACAACATTATAAACCACATACTAGACTCGCCGCATTCCTTTGCTCTTTGTTTTGCGGCGCTTACAGCGCACGCATTTATAAACGATGCGATCATACTTCACGCTATGATACTTGCTTCTTTTGCTGCTACAGCAAACAAAATTGACGTTGTTCCGATGCATAAATGACGTAAACAGCGAACATAATTCATCAAAGCCATGAAACGAATGTCCAACAAAGGAGCTCCTGAAGCCAGCCTCCATGGTTGCAATGCGAAATAACAGCCAAATTGGTTCATTGGTTAGTAGAGAGCAGAAGGAAGTTCCTTTGTCAGCTCCGTCACTTCCCGGACATTGCGAGGGTTGCTAGGATCATTGCGGAACAAGGTTCAGCAGAAGATCGCTATGGTTGTATTGTGGGCAGCAGAATCCCTGCGCACTCAGAGAGTGGGTATCCAACCGTCGTTTGAAACATTCCTCAGTCTCCGCATCGACGACAGCTTCTGGCAAGCTGTTCCAGTCATTCACTACCCGGGTGGATAGGACCAGATCGGACCGTACACGGAGTCGCCGCGGTTTGCAAAGTTTCCACCGGTGGCCTCGAGTTGCACAACTTGTGTTTAGACAAAAGAACGATTGCAGCTCACTCCCCAGCTCACCTCGTAGAATACGCTGGGTGAATATCATATCTCCGCGGCGACGACGATAATCCATCATCATCATCATCATCATCAACAGCAGTACATCAGCCATTTGAACTGATGCTTCGCTGCCATACAACCATGAGGACCTATGAAATAAAGAATAAGAAGAGGGAGAGAAGGGGGACTTACCCGAAAACCTTAATGCCCTAAGCAAGCATTCAGGGTCAAGGCGCCTACACCTTGTGTTACCAACATACCGTCACAAACAGCTGGCTATCGTGCAAAGATAAGGCGGCATCGGCGAGACAGCTTCCTTGCGGCTTTCACTGCCACGCGTCATAATCAGCCATTACCCCGCAGATAACTCAGCACCAAACACACTTTAAACAGACAATCCGATTAGCAGACGGCAGCAGACGCGCCACTGGTGTCGGTTGCGAGCCATGTCCTGTAAAGTCTCGAGCCAAGCACAAGGTGAGTCACGTGGACTCCAACCCGGAAGGCGAGACGGACCAACGGCACCCAGTTTGGTCGTCAGTGACTTCATTTCCCGCTGCCAAGTCAACTTCTGTCCACCTCGAGCCTTGCGCCATCCGACACCTGGCAGACTGAACAAGGCCCTCCTAGGTAAGCGGTGAACAGGCATGCGTAGCACGTGCCCAAGCCAACGCAACTTATTCAGTGCTATCTGTTGTTCTAGGGAGCTAGCATGATCATCACCACCTAGTACTCGCCTACGCACATCATCGTTGCGGACACGCTGGTGCCATCCGACACCAGCAATGCTTCGCAAACAACGATGATCAAAGACTTGCAGGCGCCTCAGATCTTCAGACCGAAGGGGCCAAGTCTCACTACCATACAGCAGAACGGCCCTCACTGTGGCCTTGTATACACGGCCTTTCAGAGGGAGGGAAACTCCCTTCTGTCGCCAAAGATGACGCAGGTTCAAGAAGGCAGCTCTAGCCTTTGCAATGCGTGAGCTCACGTCAGTTTCTATGCGCCCATCATTGCTGATGCAGCTGCCAAGATAAGTGAAATGATCAACCACCTCGATTTCTCGTTAGCAAGCGTCAAGGGGTCATCGAGTGGCTGGTGGTCCTGCAGCAACACTTTGCGCTGATACACAATAAGGAGCGCCGTATGGCTCGTTGGGCTGAGCACTTTGAACATCAGTTCAGCTGGCCCCCTGCTCCCGGACCTCTTCCTACTCAGGTGATGCAGGACGAGCCATGGACGGTTGTGACGACGATAATCCAAAGAGAACAGGTTCAACCGTTGTAGCCGGAGGAGGTAGGATAAGTCCCGAAGCTCTGGAACGGATTTGGATCCACGCCGTTGAACCTTCTCGATCATGTCACGTTCGGACTTAGTGAGCGGGTACGCAGCAGGCAATCCGTACTCGAGAACTGGGCGTACATGAGAAGCAAACAGTAATCTGAAGAGTGCTGGGGTCAGGCGTGAAAAGGTTCTCCGTATAGCGTGAAGTATTCTGTATGTGGAAGCGACCCTCCTCCGGGTGTCCTCCATTGATTTGAGATCAGGAGACACAATCAGCCCAAGGTCCCTCTCTTGGTTGACATTTCTGAGCAGGAACCCCCGATATGGTAAGCCCCAAAAGGCTCAGGAGCACCGATTGGAAGGATAGCGCATTTGTCATGGTTAATGGGCAACTGCCACTTTAGTGACCAATCGTGGAGCTGATCGAGTGTCGCTTGAAGTATGTCTGCGTCTTCCAGACTGGAAACCTCAATCCACAGCTTCAGATCATCCGCGTAGATTAAGCAGTCGGTCTGCAGTTCGGATGGCAGGTCGTTGATGAAGATATTGAAGAGTTCGGGGCCGTATACAGAACCCTGGGGGGCCCCACTAGTCATGAGAATTTGATCAGAAAGCGCTTCGTTAACTTTGACCTGCATGAAGCGACCTTGCAGGAAATCGGAGACCCATGAAAGAAAACTGCCAGTGACGCCGATTCCCCGGAGTTTGAAGAGGAGCCGCTCATGTGGGACCTTGTCAAAAGCCTTACTGAAATCGACAAACACAGCATCCAGACGCTTACCGGCATCTAAGGATCTTGCCCATTTTTCCCTAGCTACCAGCAAATTTGTAGCACATGAACGCGCCCTTCGGAAGCCATGTTGGGCATGAGATAGGAACTCCAACTCATCGAGATGTAGGCGAAGGGCCCGGTTCAGAATCCGTTCCATAACTTTGCACAAAATCGAAGTCAAACATATGGGACGATAGCTGGCTGGATTCTGTCGGTTCCCTCCTTTGTAAATGGGTTTAACCGTTCCCATCTTCCAAGCAGTAGGAAGCCGCCTGACCTCAAGCGAACGACGGGAAATTTGACATACAGGAGCGGCAATGTGTCCGGCCACGGTCTTAAGGAACAATGGGTGCAAACCCTTAACGTTTGAGGCCGGCGGTAGTGTTCGGTGATTGGTTATGTAAATTAGGGTACGGTGTTACGCAAGTGAGCATGAAACTCAGATCATAAGCAGTAACATTGTCCTAGCAAATAACCCACGGGTCAGGTGTGTGTCCCTGGCAAGTCCACGTGGGATAACCGTCGCAGGTAAGTGGGACGCTTGCATGGAGATAAAACTTATTCGAGAGGATGTTTCGAACGGTCGAGGTTGCTGTGGTTTTTGGAATTAGGTATGGCCGAGCGAAGTAGTATAGACCACAAACAATGTACCTCCCAAGGGTATAAAATCTGCATACCCATCTATTTTTGATCTAGTGTTTGCCAAGCCACTAGAATTCGTAGGGGACATCACTTACAGCTCTCCCTTAGGTGTCAGTGATCATGTTTGTTTGTCGTTCAGGTGTGGTCTGACTAGGCGTCACCAGAGCATTGCTAAGCCATTTCCAAACATATGGCGTGCGTACAATCAGGCAATGCGTACCAAGGCTGCTGGGATGCGTTGCGAAATCTCGGTGGTTGATACGGTTCAGGCGGCCTGGGATAAATTTAAATCTTATCTCACGGAAGTGTCTACTCCCTACATCCCGCTTGCGAGGAGTAAGGAGACACGGGCGCGGCCGCCGTGGATAGACACCAATGGCAAGCACCTGCTCCAGAAGCGTTCTGGGAGCTGGAGGACCTACCGTGCGGCTCCATCAACTAGCACCTATGATAGATACCGCGCGGCTAGAAATAGGTATAAACAGCACTTAAGGAAAGCTCGGCTGGTGTACGAAAAGGAATTGGCTGACGGAGCTTCGGAAAATCCGAAGAAGTTCTTCGCTTATGTTAAGTGACGCTGTGGTTCAACTTCGGTAATCCCAACTTTGATGAGGGCCGATGGAACTCGTGCGTATGCGAACTCTGACAAGGCTAGTGTATTTGGGGGCAGTATGCAGGGGATTTTGTACGTAAGGCCGCGTTGGCTAGCGTTGAACTTGTCCCCAGAGTACCTGAGGGTGCTTATTTAGCTGAGTTTACTGTGGTGGAAACGCAAGTCCTTAAACTGCTGCAAGAACTGAACCCTTCCAAAGCAGCTGGACCTGATTCCATTCACCCGAAGCTTCTGCATGAGTTGGCGGTGGAACTGAGTGGACCGCTGACGATGGTGTTTCAGAAATCACTTGACAGCTGTACATTACCTTCTGAGTGGAAGGAGGCTGTCATCTGTCCTATCTTCAAAAATGGCGACAGGAGTCTGTCAGCCAATTATAGGCCAGTTAGTCTGACCAGCGTCGTGGTCAAACTGCTTGAAAAGCTGGTGAGAGATTCGTTGGAATGTCACCTGAATAGATTTAATCTACTCAGTAGTGCACAACATGGATTCCGGAAGGGGTTTTCGTGTTTGACGAATTTGTTGGTTGCTCGTGAAGCTTGGGCCGAGGTAATGAACAATGGCCACGTGGTGGATGTGCTTTTCGTAGACTTCTCGAAAGCATTTGATAAGGTACCCCACTTGAGGCTATCACAAAAGCTGAGCTCCTACGGCGTACCTGGCCGCGCCCTTCACCGGGTGTCTGCATACTTGCAGGGAAGAAAGCAGTGTTTACGTGTGGGTCGCAGCTTATACTTTAGGCAAGCGGTCCTTTGCGGTGTCCCGCAGGGCTCGGTCGTTGGACCGATGCTGTTCTCCATCTACGTAAACGATATCCCGGTAGAGCTTGGGGTATCATCCCTATTGTTAAGTGACGACCTTAAGCTATGGAATGTTGTAAGTGTTCATGGGGATTCTGAGGCCATACAGCATGCACTGGACAGACTCTGGGACTTGTCTACTTTGTGGCTACTCCCCATAAATCAGGCTAAGTGTTCCGCCCTTCGTATAGGAGCAACTTTCCCGCCTTCGAACTCCGTACTCGGTGGGGTCGAACTCCCCCTTGTCTCCAACCAGGTAGACCTAGGTGTCGTTCATTCCTCGGCTTTGCATTCTGGTGACAACTGGAAGAAGGCCGCTAGTAGAGGTTTCAGAATGTTGTGGTTAATACGCCTTTTTTCGGGGTCTTAACGGCCGAAATATTTGTGAGGATGTTCTCAGTTTCCGTTCGGACCCATCTGGAATACTGCGTCCAGGCTTGCCCGCCCTGCCTTGTTTGGGACAAAATGGAGCTCGAGAGGATTTTGAGAGTAGGTACCAAATTGGTCGAGGGGTTACGAGGGCAATCGTACCCCGAGCATCAACTTAACTTAGGCATGTATTCAATGCACTACCGACGGCTTCGAGGAGACCTAATCCTTATTTACCGCATTTTAACAGGGAA
>CALYDF020004294.1:0-19184 GCA_944474145.2 Dicrocoelium dendriticum
TAAAAACCGGTGAAAAACAGTGTTTGAACAAACACTAACGGAAGCACTTGACTTTTGTCAAATGGTTCAATGAAGTGAAACACAGCCGAAAGTCCCCAGAGCTATGATCAGGGGAAGACGCCGGATCGGCGTCCAGAATGATAGGGGCACTACCAGTAACGGTCTTGCGCCCACTGTAGTCTCAGCTCTGACACCCCCGTTAGTCAGCTAAAACACAAATAGCAACGTGACAACCGGTAACTCTGCGGCTCTTACACCAGGAAAATTAGCCAACTGCTTTGTGCTCCTTTCCGATCCCCGGACGGATGCACTACATGATGCTAAAATATCAGTAACGTCATTAAAATCGTTACCACCCAAGTGTCCGTCGCCTTTGCTTTCAGACTGTAAGACAGCACCACAAGACCAGCTGACTGACGCGCTGCTTAAAGTCCAAAACATCGAAAAGGAGCTAAACGCGGTGAAATTGGAATTGCAAAATATCAATCAATTGTTAGTAAAAATTCTACCGCCGGCGCAGCCATCGGATCTACATAAATCAGACAAAGTGGAAGATCTTAACGCAGCGGGTGAATTGCTCAACACGCTCGCCAAGGAAGTCAACGAACGAGTCATCCGTGCACGAAATGTTAAAATATTTAATGTGCCAGATCGAATACCACTTGAGAATGTGACACGCTCACTTCTAAGTGTATGCAAAATGGACCGGGATTGCTGCTCATGCAGCCGCCTTCGAAAAACAAAATATACCGACCATGCCCAATTGTCCTCAAGTTCAGCAGCCAAGATTACGCCAAATGCTTTCTAGACTACAAGTTCATCATAAGAAAGCAAGCGAATCTCGGGTCCATACTGATTAAACAGGACATGACGCCACTGCAAAGGGCGCTTATGTCAAATGTACTAACCCCTAATAAGCGGAGTCTGCACAATTCCATAAATATGCTCCTGAACCCTCCCCAACAGCCCCTCAGAAGAAACGCTACTGAATGGTCTCCAGCAACCGCTGTCACGACCTTTGCCAATTCAATTGTCAATACGACGCCAATACCGGGCATGCAGTTATCTGATATGCGTCTGAACGCAACTCCCACTGCAAGCTCATCGATGGCCTACAACGTTGACATGGACATGTCACAACGACAATTAAATCCTATCGCATTAGAGGTACCGGCAGTTGAAGGACAGGCTAAACTTATGGCCACCTTGAATGCAATCGTGGACAGGACAGAGTGCAGCGAGAAGCCCAACGGCTTGTCTGATGTACGTGACACGTACACTGAGCTCGATAGCTTGTGCTTCTTATCATCATACACACAGTTATCCAGTATCATAAACGTTTTCACGCAGCCTGATACTGACACGGAACCTAAGCCCAGCTGCCCAAACCCAGGTTGTTCTATAACTGTGTCTTCTCAGCTCCCTTCCAAACCACATATTATAACAATGAGTCCATGCCCAAACGCGCCAAAACGGCCAAGATAACACCCACTTGTTTAAAATACAAGCCACGCTTTACGCCGTAGCCTAGTAAAGCGGCAGTCAAGGTTGATCAGCCACAACGGAAGAAGTATCTCCTTGTAACCCCTAGCTCAACAACGAGTAATTGGCTTAAACCCAAACCCCCTACACTTCCAGCCGATCTGCATCGCCCTTCCAGCAAAGCCCAAAGCGCTACGCAGACCGAACTAAACATAATAATATACGCAACACAAATCGTCCGAACAACAGATGGCCTCAACACCCTCGATACGAAGCAAAATCTACTAAATCTACTGTCAGGACTGAGCGGTCACGACGTAGGAATTTCTTACTTAGAACCCCAAGCCCCGCGACGCACAACCAGACCCCGCATACACTCCGCTCCTCTACCGGCCGAACTGCAATGCTGCGTGGGCAAAGCCCAATAAGATATGTCGTCCAGACCAACCATACAAATATAGCCAACATAACTCATCAGGGCAAAACTAAGCCTTCACCCCCACGACATGAAGCGAAAGTTCATACAGCGACAACCGGTATTGAGCAGCCGCAACGTAAGAATTGCTTACTCAGAACACCAAGCCTCGCCGTGCGTATCCAGACCCCGCGCAAAACCCAACACACTGTTGACCAAACAGCAAAATCACCGGGACGAAACCCACATGGGCGCAACGAACCGATGAATTCTGCACATGCCCCGATCCCCCATCCACCCATCCCATCACGCCAGTCAACAATCCTTCAACAACACACCATAGTGCCACAAATCATGATGACACATTTCGCGGTCCCTTTTTTGTGGGACGCCGCAAGTTGCGGGCCTCCTCTCCTAGCTCGCGAGGGTCAAGCGGTGGCTCTCTATCACCTGACCGGATTCCTAGACATGGCACAACTGATTCCAACCAACATATCTCAGGCATTCAGACGGTTCCTCTAAACGCTACCTCATGCCCGACTTCGGGCTAGATTTTCTCGGCTCGTAGGCATCAGCAGTTACCTCCACATCCTTCCCCCTCGGATTCGATGCTCCATGCTACTCCCAACCTCTCCCATTAATTTCCACCGACCTACCCGGCATGCACCTCCACGCATGCATTCAAACAAGCCTCTCGCCTCATTCTGGATCGCCTGTGATGCTGCTAGACGGTACACTCAATTTCAGCAATCCAACCAATAAATATCCACCAAGTGATGCCCCAACACTCCCCACTACATCCCACTTCAACGAATCTAGTAAGCTGGGCATCCACAATATGCTTCTCATCAACGCCAGGTCTATTAATCAAAAGAAGCACCTTCTGGGTCCGATAATTACCATGTCCAAAGCACAACTGGTTCTAATCACAGAGACATGGCGCTCAGCCAGTTCGTCTGACTCACCCATCCAAATACCTGTCTACTCTTCATTCTGCAGTGGACGCGAAAAGCGACGAGGCGGTGGATGCCTCATCTACGTCAGTGAAGACTTTCATGCATCCTCCTTCCAAGTAATATCTTTTGGTAACCCGGAAGACTCCATGTGGATTCAAGCAGATGGCGAGCACCTAAATCTCTTCATTGGTTGCATCTATATCCGACCACATATCTCAACAGCTGAAATCAAAAAGTTGGTCGAGCTCTTCACCGAAGTTTCGCTGTTACCTGCATGCCTTAAGATAATCGGCGGTGACTTTAATATGCCGCACATTGAATGGTCTACCCAGTCCTCATCTCCCAAATATAGAGCGTTTGTCGACCTTATCTTCGCGTACGACTGGACCCAACATGTTAACGTACCTACCAGGAAGTCTAATATCCTTGACTTAATATTCACGACAGGCATCAACCAAGCACGGGTTTGTGTGCTTGACAACCTTCTTGGTAGTAATCATAAGGCAGTGAAGTTAACATTCAGACTGCCCACTACTAAGCAGTACAACCTCTCCCCCAGCGAATCCTTCCGTCCCCTACAACGCGTTGATTGGGAAAGCTTCTCTACTCTTCTACGATCTCTTAACTGGGATGCATTCTTTCTGGCAACAGACACAGATATGGCGAACCAAGAGATATACAACCACATTATGTTCTGTCTTGACGTGGTCGCTCCTAAGCAGAACATGAGGAAATCTACGAAAGCGAGGGGTGTAGCGGATACACATAGAGTCCTCAATAAACTGAAAAAAATGCGCTCCAACTACAACAAGACAAAGAATTTCTACATAATAATGCGCATCAACGACACACTAAGAAGGTGGAGAAACCTGCAAGCCACGTCTGCCACATCAGCGGAACACGCTGCACTCAGCAGTAACAACAAGGTTAAAGCACTCACCCAACTGAGGAAAGGCAGGGCAAACAACAGAGCTCCAACGATTGCCTCATTATCACTTCCTAATGGCAATCTCATGACGGACCCCGCCCAACTCTGTGATTATATCAACAAGCACTTTTGCAACTCTTTTACGGTCCCTGATTCGGCAACTTTGCCTACAGCACCCGTGCTCACTGACGATAGACTGACCATCATCGAATTTAACCTACGCGCAATCATGCGATAAATTCGTACACGCAAAATGTCTCAATACCCCGGTCCTGATGGCGTTCCATCCGTAGTGCTGATACTAGGAGGTCCGGACATTCCAGTTCTCCTCCTTAATCTATTTGCACTATCCTTGACAACCCATACCTTCCTGGCTGCTTGGAAGCATGCTGTAGTCCTACCACGACATAAACGAGGATGCCGTCTTGACATTGACAATTATCGGCCTATCAGCCACACACCCATTGCATCAAGAGTTATGGAGAGACTGGTGGAAGCAGAAATCCTTAACTTTCTTTTGCCTCGTAATCTCATTAATAGGTCTCAACACGGGTTCCTGCCCTCGAAATCCTGCCAGGCTTGTATGTTTGAGATTTTAAACCACGTCACTGACACGATAATTATAGGGCATAAAGTGGGCATCATCTTCCTCGACATGAAAAAGCATTCAACCGCGTTCCACACCTGAAACTACTGACCTCGCCACTACTGACTCGCCTCTTTTGGCATCGCCGGGAAGCTGCTCTCCTGGTTTGCATCCTACTTATCAAATCGAACACAATCGGTGAGCCTGAGCGGCACGCAGTCTTCAAAAAAGCTGTCACCAGCGGAGTCTTTCAAGGAAGTGTCCTGGGCCCCATGCTCTTCTTACTCTACCACAATGACATCTTCCAAGTCTTCCGCTGGAGAACGCCATACCTATTTTCAGACGACATCAAAGTCGTATTTTCCTTCGTCTCCGATAATATGAAAGATAACCTATCCACAATACAAAGAGAACTTAAGGCGCTAGAAAACTGGTGCGCAATATGGAATCTCGAATTTTCCCCAGGAAAAAGCAACATTCTCTCTTACAAATGCACCGTGCCACCGAATACCCTTACTCTCAATGGAGCTCCTCTTACCGTTAGCCACTTTGTTCATGATTTGGAGGTTCAATACTCCAATACCTTTAACTTTGCGGAACAGGTAAGCTATAGTGCAGCTAAAGCTAGGTCGTTAATAGGCTATATCTTCAAATCCAGGTCGCTTTTGGAATCTCGATTGACACTGTACAAAAGGTGCGCTAGGCCTATTCTCGAATACTGCTCTATATTCCTTACGAACTCACGCAAGTGCGACAGGATTGCACTCGAGAACGTACAGCGTTCCTTCACCAAACATCTATTGGGCTCAAACCTGCTGAACTATCGTAGTCGATGCAAACAACTGGGACTGGACCCGCTGTGGCTACATAGGCTAAAGATAAACCTTACGTTTCTATACAAACTTAAACGAAAGCCGGAAACAAACCTGACACGACACTTCCGAACGGAAGGAGATACCCGATATCATCTGCGCAACGCGACCTTTTCATTCAGTCTGCCGACTGCTCGTTGTGGCAAACGACATAACTTCTTCCTTTATAAATACGCGAACTCCTGGAACAAATTACCTCTGCAAATTCGATCATCTATGACCAGTACACACTTCAGCAACGCTATACAGAGATTCCTCGACGTAGACACAGTCTCCGAACTATTAAGCCTCAAAGTGACGGAAGACGAGCTATGGGAGACAGGACCAAACAACCTTTAGAGAACTAGCCTACATCCCCTTTTTAATGCTTTATTACCAACAGTTTCCTACTTCATTTTAACCTCGTATCACGACTGTCTCTGATAACTTATTCGCACGTCTGCTCTCTTTTGTCCTTTCTATCCTTAGCTAGACGAGACTGCATCAAGACTTTTATCCCTTTGATCCAAATATTTCACTTACCGTTCCTTCTAGAACGTTGAGATTTACATCTTTAGCCGCATCTTTGCTTACTCTACTCCTCCCTTATGCTTAACCTGACTATGTGTATATTGTATTCGGCACCTCTTCTGGCCCTTATCGCAACTCTTCAATAGTGGCATACGAACGCGTAAAGCCTGTGATAAATCCTAGGCCTCGCTAGATTCTCGTTCCTACTATCATGCTTCTCGGCTCACTTCAACGCCTCCCTCTCTTTCTTGGCCTCTCTTTTGGTCCATATCACAACTGTTCAATGGCGGCATACGTACCACTAGCGTCAGCGCAAAATCCTAGGCCTCCTTTGATCTCATTGCTACTGTGCCACACATTCTTAAAACTTTTCGATTAGCCCGGCCGCTCAGGCCCCAAATCCCCCTAAGCCTCAAACGAAGGCCTCTTTTCATTTGAACATCGGCTACAATAAACGAAGGTTTTCATTTTTAAATGTAACAACCTCATGATACTCGTCTCCATCTGATACATTATCTGCATGCATGGTCCCCCTACCGAAAACGAAAGTTCCGGTCCTTGATTAGTTTGCCTCTCGGCTCTACTCTCACGCTGCTCAGCTCACAATCACGTCCCCTTCTCTTGATTGGCCTCGCTTTTGGTCCGTACCGCAACTGTTCAAGGGTATATTAGGTTCCCATAGCGTTAGTACAACATACTAGGCCACATTTGATCCAGTTTCCTATTGCGCCTCGCACTCTTAAACCTCCTGGACCGCACCGGCCTCCGGCTCCGAATGCCCATAGGTCTTAAACAAAGACTTCTCTTCCTTTGAGCATCGATTAAAGTTCTCATTGGCATAAGAAACAGCCGCATGATACTGGCATCCGTCTGGCTCATTACCTGTATGCTTGGTCCCCTGCAAAGTTGCAATTTCGGGTCTCTGATTGACTTTTGCCTCTCGGCTCCACCATCATGAATCTCAGCTCACAATTACGTTTCCCTCTCTTGTTTGGCCTTTCTTTTGGTCCATATCGCATCGGTTCAGTGACGGTACAGGTACCTCCAACGCCAGCGCAACTTACTATCCCCCGTTTGATTCTCTTTGCTACTGTGATACTCATTATTAAACCTACTGGACTTGTCCGGCCTCTCAGGCTCCTAATACCCATGGGTCTCAAAACAAGGCTTCTCTCATTTGAGCATCGGATGCCGTCGGCAAATGTTCTCATTTGTATAATTAACTGCCTCGTGTGCTCTCCTCCGTCTGGTACATTATCTGCATGCTTTGTCCTTCTACTGAAATTGAAATTTCAGCTCCCCGGCTGAGTTTTGCCTCTCGGCTCTACTCTCATGCTGCTCAGCTCACAACTACGTCCCCCTCTATTGTTTGGCCTCTTCTCTGGTCCATATCGCATCGGTTCAATGGTGGTTTAGGTTCCCGTAGTGTCAGCACAACATACTAGGCCACATTTGATTTGCTGTCCTACTGCGCCACGCACTCTTAAACCTCCTGGACCGCACCGGCCTCCGGCTCCAAATGCCCATGGGTCTTAAACAAAGACTTCTCTTCCTTTGAGCATCGATTAATGTTCTCATTGGCATAAGAAACAGCCGCATGATACTGGCCACCGTGCGGCTCATTACCTGTATGCTTGGTCCCCTGCAAAGTTGCAATTTCAAGTCTCTGATTGACTTTTGCCTCTCGGCTCCACCATCATGAATCTCAGCTCACAATTACGTTTCCCTCTCCTGTTTTGCCTCTCTTTTGGTCTATATCGCAACAGTTCAATGGCGGTATAGTTATCACTAGCGTCAGCGCAACATCCCAGGTCTCTTTTGGTTACCTTTCTTTCTGTGCGTCTCAATCCAAAACATTTTATAAATAAATAAATAAATAAATAAAATGTTTATTCTCGACTAAGCGAGGCACGTCTGCACAGACATGATCATGTTAAGAGTACAAACTGTGATCAGTCAATGTACAATGGATCAATGAGATTGTCGCATAGGTTGATATATAAATGTATGTAAGTGTGTATGTGGGCGTGTTTAGCCGTGTTTATGGAGTTCGTAAATGTATTCCAGTCTTTTTGATCGTGCTTGAACGTGTGGCCAGTGTTAAATGGGTGCTTGATGGCTGTGGACTTGAAGCGGTCGTCCGGATAAGCAATGGGTGACTTTAGTTGGTGGCGAGTCACAACCGCCACGTCACAGTGTTGTTAAGCGGACATTTGTGGCTTTTTATAGGGAGAACGCTTGCCAGGCGGAAACCCACCACGTCCTGGAACACTGCCGCCGAACTATTTGCTGGAAGGGGTAAACCCAATCCACCCAGCTGGCACCACGAGGAGGTTGTTCGGCCAGCCAGTAGTGGAGTAGTGGAGGAACTTGAATACCTTAAACCTGACATGAATACGCATAACTAGGATTACTGAGGCTGCAGTATAAGCAACGACGTAAGGATATTAACTACGCTGCTAGGGGTGTGGCATTTCATTTAGTGAGGCATACCGCTACCAAATTGTGAAAAGCTTATTCTGTTTTTTTGAAGCGTGTTAGCTGCAAGGGGCTAAATTATAAAAGCAAATTTTGTGTGGTTCGCACATAGATTTTCTGGCCATTATTAATGTATCTTCAGGTTTACAACTCAGAAACACACAAATTGGAAAAAGCTTTGCGGTTTTCGTTATCGCGCCAATCGATCAATCCATGTGCATATTTTATTTGGACTTCCGATGAAGGAACCCCATAGTTTTACAGCCCATGGCTGCAAAATTTCGCAATCTGGCTCGCCAGGTTATGTGTATCCCAATATGACTTTTGCCAATAACCTTATTAAATTTCCGGCGTGTAACCGGGCGCCACATGGCGGCTAGTATCGTTCTACTTACAAGCTGCCGTCACGGGTTAGAGTAATACAAACTACTAACATGTCATTTGCTTCGCTGGTCGTAAAGGTAACTGAAAACTAGCCCTCGCTTCTAACATAGTGCAATTGAGCGAGATAGTTGTCTCCACAGTCTTACTTTCTTGCTCGACAACAAGGTATCAAAATTTTATGATCCAATTTCAGGTAGTCTAAACATTGTTATGATATCCGCTATCCAAAAGATATTCTTTTCATATGTGCTTCTTGCTTTTTCTACACGGTATCTTAATCAGCCTCATAAACACAGGGAACTAGCTCTAGGGAACAAAGGTCACGCTTTAATTTCATTCTCTTTCTTTTTTTGTTGTGGAAGCAGGGCATCAACACCGTCCTGTTTACGTCCAGACAATACTGTGCTACAACAGTTGTAGCGAGGGTTTGCAGGTGCCGTAGCAAGTAGGATGAGTATCCAATTCTGACCCAAATTCTGTCTTGGACGCAGAAGGAATAAAGCTTTGCGTCTTCCGCACTATCGTAGACTTACTCCCGGACTCGACCTCCGCACCGTTTATATGGTCAACGCACTCTCTGTTGCCGGTCGACTTTTCGTCATTTCACCAGGAAATAACTCAGCTGCACCCAAATAAGGTATGCAACACGACAAAGCACCATTTTTCGTCCTTCATCAACGTGCGGATTTCTTAGCCCAGCCCTTGGCTGAGTTGTGTATAACGGGCGTAAAACAGAGAAAATTGCGGTTGGATTCACCATGGTTACCACAACGGCAGTCCCTAGCAACTGAGCGTGTAAATATTGGACTATTGCATGCATATTGGAGACGTGTAAACTTTTGAGAAAATGATTTTGTTAACTGTACTGGCCTTTCCCATTTGGCCGCTCGGTATCATTTGACTTAGAATGATAATTTTCAGCACAACGCACTATAGTACTTAGAGTAAATTTAGTGTTGGCGTTGCTAACGTGTTAGAGCAGCTACACGTGTGCCTGCATTCACTTAGCAACACCGCTTTCCGGCCGCGTTAACCTTAAGGATTTGTTGCAACGTTTACACTCCTGCGGTATTCAACCTCATTATGTCACCTCGCTACGGTGGTATTCCGTCAAAATTACTAAGTGCAAATTGGATTGGCGACATTGGATCCAGACGTTTTGTAGTGAATTCTGGGGCATATAAGTAACCATTCGCCACCATTTCTTTTCTCTAACTAACTTGGCTCCACACTTCCCAAAAAGCTAGTTGCCAAAGTAAACGGATGACGTGGTCAAGGGCGCAATTCGTCGAAACATATCTCTTCCCAAAGCCGCAAAATTGTTTGCTGTGTCAGGTTTAGTGAACGAAGTCAAGCTGCCTACTTCCTTGCGTATTACGATGTAATGCCATTCCGGTTTCACAATACAAATCACCACAATGCAAATTCCTTTTGCGTCTGTCGTAAACTTTAGACCGGTTGTCTCAATTTGTACGCTTGTAATTCAGTGAAACACCTTGCCTGCATACTGAGCTACTTTTCATGGTGGTCACTCGACGATAATGAAACCTTTGCAAAGGGTCTTTGATCTTATGTTGATCCATCGCACTAAGCAACTATTACTCTTCTGTCCGGCCGTCAAGGCTCCCCCGGGTCGAACTATTACTACGATGGACCATTATAGACCCTTAAATCTGCAACACAAAATAAATACCTCGTATGCGGTTAGATGCTCAAGCACCCATTAAATGGTCAAAGTAAGTGAAGCAGCTAAGGAAGCACGGAAGATGTATGAAAAATTGCGGGAGATAGATAAGAGGTTAAGGCTAACAGGAAGCATAACCCATCCACTTTTTACCTTTTAACCTGTTACCGTGCTCCCAGCAGAGAGCTTACCAGTACTATGCAACTTGTGCTTGTTGGTAACGGTTTGTAACTATTAAGGTCCGTGAAGTATCTTGAGCTACGGTTCGCTGTGGTTACACCACGGTACTTAAACCTTCTCGAAGTCAGTGTTCTTTGCCTTAGGTTGATCGCTTGCGCTAATTCACCGTACCGTGGAATTGGTTCCTGAGTTTTATCGCTGCACACATTTTACCACCGTGCATTATTACGCTTCTTGGATATTGCAGACCCACTGCGTCAGCCTTTCAATCCATTTATCAGGTTACTGAAGCGGTTGGCCCACTGCATCGGCATTCCGAAGCCAATTTATGGGTGAACGATTGTACTAACGTACGTTAATCCAAGCACTAGACGTGCATCCAAATAATCCCCGATCTTATTCATACTGTTAGAAATGCCATCAAAATGTACATCTGCCTCATCGAAAAGCCAGGCGTACTGAGCATATATGCTTACACGAAGACATGTTTCTATTATAGTTCCTTAAAAACTCATTAGTTTTTGAATTAGGCTACGTTATCTGAGAACAGACGACCACATGTTATCAATGACGGCATGTTTTAATGTTGTTCTTGTTTACTGTTGTTCTGCCGCTATCTTGTTAAGGAGGTCTACAGCATCCGTGGCACAGCTGAAAGATCCGCCGTCAAGGGTGCCTGAGTGCCTACTTGAATTAAGTTTTTACTTTTATTGAAGTATAGTTCACCAAAAACGACGCGCCGCTGCTAGCCTTATGTTGGCGTTAAATTCGTACGGAAGCAAAAGTATAATCCAACCAATAGTTATTTTCTGTACACCGACAAAACTCGCGTAAATATAAATAACTAATTGGTGGCTGTTATTTCAGCAAAGAGAGACGTGTTTATATGGGCAACAAATAAAAAGCGCAAACATGTACAGAACTTGGACCTAAAAGTGATTGCAGAAACCCACTACAGGCCAGTGAATGCAACCTTCTATTTATTTTGACGTGGTGAGATTTCGTATTGCCAGTGTCCTGTTTTTCAACACTGCGACGTGGCGGAGGTGACGCAACGACAACTTAAGTAACTGCCAAAGGGACATCAGGAAAAGCCTATCCAATCCACAGACCTCAATCATTTATTCCCATGTTAATGACGATACCAAAGGGTCAATGTGTTGCAGCGCATTAACAAGCCCAACATACACGGCTAAATTCGTCTACAACATGGTTAGCGGCATCCGGTTTCTGATTTGCCTCTCACTGTCGCCAGCCACAGGACGCCTGCGCCTACAGAAGGATCATGGATGGCTTGTGATACACCACCCACAGCTCCATCCACCCACCTCATATCCAAACTAAGCCCGAAGGAATAATACCGGGAGTTATGTTATGAGTTACGTTCCATCAAAGGAAACGGATCACACTCCTTCAGAGACAAACACAAGCACGCTGTATTTGGGGAATCAAGCGCACACTAGGCAGTGGCTGGACCGTAGTCCGCTCCACATTGACTGCATGGAACCACTCTTTGAGTCTAACAGGGCCACAAGGACCGTGCACCCCGTCCCGTCCAGCAACGACCAACTGTCTCCTGGAGCCAGTATGGACGAGGTGGAGGGTAATAGACGGTTAGGCACCTTGTCAACATGCACATCAAGCGCAGCCACACCGGAGATATCAAAACACAGCATCACTCGAGAGAAATATAACCAAGAAAATACGTCGCGTAATGCATAAGGAAACGGGGACATAAATCTTTAGTTAGAAAGCACGTGAACTAAGTTGTTAACCAACGAATACGCGGTAAGTTCACGAGGTCCGGAAGTTTATTTTACGGAACTGCTGCAAACACGAAAATGTTTTTGAAATAACTACAAGTGGCTTAAATGACTTATGCAAGTTTATAGGGCATATAAGTAGGCATTAATATGGGAAAGAATAGCATTAGGACAAAATTGAAAACTTACCACTTGAAATAACCAGACTTAGCTTGCAAGCACTCTGTCAGTAAATGGAATGCAGCCAACTTACAAACGCTGCGCCGGTTCTGCCTACCTTCTCTGCAGGACCCGTCGTCGCTTCTGTAGTGGTCCCGAGTGGCCTCGCTCATGGCTCACTAGGCCTGCCCGACTCCGGCACTCGCGACTGCGGGTGCTACAGCGCCATGCGTTCGATGGCAATGGAGTACAACCCAGCGGTGCTTGCCGCTTCGGCAATTGCCGCTTGTTCTCTGTATGTATAAGGTGTTTTCCCGCACTTTGGCAACTGCCTTCATGATTAGATAGCGCTATGCACGCCGATCAACCGCCCTTGATTCCCATGACCTGCAATCAAGGTCAGATCGTAAGAGGCTCACTTTGATCATGTCCTGGTAACGTAACCTTGGTTTCCCGTATACATGGTTGGCGGCATCCGGTTGCGGATTTGCCTGTCACTGTGGCCAGCCACAGGACACCTGCGCCTACAGAAGGATCATGGGTGGCTTGCGCTGCACCACCCACAGCTCCATTCACACACCCGATATCCAGTGTAATTCCGAAGGAATAAGACCGGGAGGCATGTGGACGGGAGCCACGTTTCACCAACGGAGCCGGCCCACACTCCTTCACAGGCAAACAAAAGCACACTGTATTTGGGGAAATCAAGCGCACACAAGGCGGTGGCTGAACCGTAGTCCGCTCCACATTGACTGCATGGAACCACTCTTCGAGCCCAGCACGGCCACAAGGACCGTGCACCCCGTCCCCTCCAGCAACGACCAACTGTCTCCTGGAGCCAGTATGGACGAGATAGTGGGTAATAGACAGGTAGGCACCTTGTCAACATGCACATCAAGCGCATCCACACCAGGGATTTCAAACAACAGCCAATCACGCGTCCTCCATACATAACATGCTTATATACAAGCATAACCATTCACTCACTGTTACGCCAAATGCTATGGCTGCACCAGCAACTGATACATACTTTTCTGTAGCCACTATCTCTGCTTAGCAGCAGCTAGTCGCCATAGCTCCTATTTAACATTGCGGATATCCGGAGCTCTCTAGGAGTCGCTCCTTTCCTACAATGTTCATTCTCTTGGATTGTTTGCGTCACAGCTCAGCTGGTTTGTTGACCTATTCTGTGCCACCGTAGGATCTACTAGTAACTGAAGGCTTAATCCGAACTCTATTGCTGGCCACTCATCTCTACTAGCGCGCCGTTATCCGTCGTTCGTCTTACTTGCGTCAACTCTTCTTGACAGCAGCTAGTCATTGTTGTCCCCATGTAAGGATGGAGTCACTTTTTTGCTTTCCTACTTTTTTTCTGGAAGGTTTTTCTCTGTAATCGCTCGCTCGTTCAATTACGTATTGAAACTGTAGGGATCCAGTAGTGTTAAAGCCTCTTAATGACATGGTTACACCAGCCTCTGATACATCTTTTCCTATAGCCACTCTCTCTGCTCAGCAGCAGCTGGTCGCTGTAGGCTCTATTTGCGAACACCCGTAGCTCGCTAATGGTCGGTCCTTCCGTAGAATGTTTATTTTCTTGGTATAGTTTTCCATAGCTCAGCTGGTTTGCTGTCCTATCCTTTGACACCGTAGTTATTCAATATTAACTAGAATGATTAACCCAACAGGCCCTTTTGTCCACTGAATCCCGTCCCATTATCGCTACCTTTGATCGTCTTACCTTCACCAATTAGCCTTCCCTTCATACCCATTTAATCTTAGCCTGCTTCTGGTATGCTCAGCTTCCTATCTTCATATACCCATGTACATTATAGCTATTGTATCTTAGGTAATCCTTATCCCGTGGAGCATATATAAATACGGCCACATCATCACTGTATCTTTTAGTTTCCGATAACAACCAATCGTGGGTACACACCAACCTTCTAGTCCTAGGCAGAATTCGAACATCGTTAGCTTATACCTCATGTATTTCTTACCGGAATCCTGCTCTTTATCCTTATGCACGTGAAAGTATTTTACCCATTAAGCCATGCTTTCTGCGTTATTAAAAACATCTTTAGCGTAATATCTGTTATACATTGTACACTAGTTGTCTCAAATAAATGTCTTAAAGTAGGATTTTGATCCAATGCTAGGTACATTGACTGTCTTTTTCGGTCTTCTCTCGGCTTGTTCCTCTCTCCTTTTTCTCTGAGGTCGTGAACATCTGAGGGGTTCGGGATTGAACTGAGGAACTGCCTCCGTCTGGGATGGGACGAAATAACCAATCAGAACTTACCTGGACCATGACATCACTTCCATTCTAACCATCTGCACCCAACCACCGATGTCCAGTGAGGGTATCTGGACACGAATTCCTCGCTCCCCGGCAAATATACATAATCATAGAAGACTTCACGTGGTTCTACAATGGATCAACACATCATATTTAAAATGAATGTTTAGTTCCCGACCTACTAATGGACAGGATCCAGGAACGCAATAGGCAACCAGCCAAGGCATCGGCCAGCAGAAAAATGGGACGCAACCTGACTGCGAATAACCGAGCAAACAAGCGTTCGACAAGCAACATAGCCAGTTACAATTTGCCATTCAATGCATTGGCGGCAGTGTTCCAGGACGTGGTGGGTTTTCGCCTGACAAGCGTTCTCCCTATAAAAGCCACAAATGTCCGTTTAACAACACTGCAACGTGGCTAATGTGACTCGCCACCAAATAAAGTCACAGCCCATATCTTCACACTGGCAGGTCAACAGCTTCACCATTCTAGATAGGTTTATTACACTGGAACTTCTAAATCTGCATATACTCTCGTCTTTTTGCTTTCTACGGTATCGCCGTTGACCTTTGCGTTACTTGTGCACCAACTCACTCTATCGGCATATATCTAGAGCGTGCTCTTCCATTACCTTCCAATGGATCATTCACGATTCTAAATCTATTATTAGCTAAGGTCCCGTATCTCATGACAGCCGAATTATTGTTTCGCATTTTCACTATTGTACTCTGCCAATCATGGACATATGAACCATTTCCTACTGTCATTGTTACAGTTGCCATAAAATGTTTGTACAGTTGTAAATATCTGATCATGCCTTCATGGGCGTGCCTGGCATAGTCGAGAATAAACTATTTATTTATTTATTTTGTACACTTTGAACAAACTTTGTTAGCTTAACCTTGTCATGGCCGTAACGGTGTGCCTTGAATTGTCTGGCATAAAAATTTTAGTTTAGGTTATTTAGTTTAAATGCAGTGTGGCTAAAGCTTCGGCAGTGATTGCTAAGTTAACTAGAAGCTGTCTTGCCCTCTGGTTGTTTATGTTGTATGCCTGCTTTAGCCATTATTTACCGCGCACCCAGCGCTTGCGCTTCAATTGCGCTTTAAATCAAAGGTTTCGGATCTTTCTGGAAGACCAATAAATAAAATGTTTATTCGCGCGAAGGCAATCATGAGAATACCAACAGGGATGGTCAGTAGTTGCATAAAAATGTGGCAACTTAAGCAGTACCAAACTGGATTTATTTGGCTATATATAAGTATGTGTAACGTTGGTGGACATGCTAAATGAACTTTCGAAATGGGACGGAATTTGAGAGTTTTTTCTGCTGGGTACACCACCTTATGAATGAATCAAAGGAACTCTGTTAACTGGAGACCTAAATAAAGTGAGGATCCCCGGAAAGTTAAGAAGCAGTTACCTTATTTATAGGCGATTTAGGTCTGCCAAGTGGCAGTGTTGTTAAACGGACCTGCGTGACTTTGTATAGGGCGAAAACTTGCCAGGTGAATACCCATCGCGTCCTAGAACACTGCTGCCGAACTATTCACTGTAACGGGATAAACCCGAAACACCTAGCTGGTACCACGTGCAGGTTGTTTGGCTAACTAGCCGACAGGAATTGTATTATCTCAGGGGAGCATATAAAATATGTAGCAGAATATGCGGAAGTCCCAGTTTACTTTTGTGTGAGGAGACTGCGGTTGTTTGCGAAGCCACAGATGAATACATGGAAGCTTGACAGTAAGTAGTAAAGATATTCTGCCAAGGATGTTTCAGCCGGCTGGCCGAACAACCTTCTCGTGTTGCCAGCTGGGTGGTTCGGGTTTACCCCCTTCAGCAAATAGTTCGGAGGCAGTGTTCCAGGACGTGGTGGGTTTTCGCCTGGCAAGCGTTCTCCCTATAAAAAGCCATATATGTCCGTTTAAAAACACTGTGACGTGGCAGTTGTGACTCGCCACTAACTAAAGTCACCCATTGCTTATCCGAACAATCGCTTCAAGTCCACAGATAGCAAGCACTGGCGACACCTTCAAACACATTCAAGCAAAACGACAGGAAACATTTATCAATCTCATAAACAAAGCTAAACACGCCTACAGGCAAACTTTTGTGCATCCATATATAAACATATGCAACAACCTCACGGTTCCATTGTACATTAACTGATTACATTTTGTACTCTTAACATGATCATGCCCACGCAGGCGTGCCTCGCTTAGTCTAGGATACAAAATTTATTGATTTATTTATTTATATGGTAGCTTCCAGTTGAGCGCAGTACTCGTGATCAAGGGGTAAATAAAATTAACTACATCATTCCACCTGCAAAGCGTGTGATTACTGTACATTCTAGGATGACTCCTAGGGGGCACAGCTGCCAGCCAAGACTAACAATATACGGTCATTTATTTTTGTAATACGATACCGTGGTGGCTTCATTCCCCTTGATTTTGAGCCGCCAGTTGCGGTTACCTAACGGTTAATGAGCCAGCATGGAGTTGCGTGTGATGGTGATGGGTTTTCTCCGAAGTAAATCATACGTGTCAGTACATGTGCCTTTGGCAACGCATACAAATATCAAGTGAGGATCCCAGTAAGGGGCTTGATGTAATTTTCAAGCCGAGGTGAAAAGGAAAACAGAGAGCCCCTTTGTAAATCTAAAAATCGGTATCCTAAGCTGGTCAACCAAGTATGATCCTATAATACTTCCCAGAATTTCCTGCCGAGTCGGTTACGTGAAGCACAAGGGAGTGAGGTGAGTGGATTACTCGATAAAATGCTGATGACATTGATGCATGATGGAAAACCGTAAAAGGACGTTAATGCCAGAGCCACATATTATTATATATTCGTCAACCGCTTGTCGCCTTTTTACTCCTTCCTCAGTAGAAAGAGCTCGCGTTACATAAAAGTTGTCACATTTCAGAAGCAGAGCTCCAAATTGCGCCTGGCCTCGTCAGCTATTTGACATAAAATCCTGACGGGACGAACTTTTGAGTAGTCCTCCGAGGCAGAAAGCCGAAGCCATGTGGATTCCTTGTGCACCTTCGTCGAACAGTAGTTAATATGCGTTGTAGGAACTACTGGTCGTCTTCACACATCTCAGCGCGGGTGGTCTTGGTGGACTGAGCTGCATTCCCGATGAGAAGGCACCGGTCGCGAAATAGCGATTGGGCATTTTCCTAGACCATTCTTAAACAGATTTTTCAGTTGATCGACTCTATCGAGAACCCACTTCAACAGAGCTTGATATGCTGACGACCTGGATTGTAGCTTACTTCCTACCTTGCTTTTACTTGCATGAGTTCGTACAAATTTAATTTACTACTACTTCGTACGGCTGGATCATGACTCTTCGCTCTGGTTAACAGCCGTTGGCGTCCCCGTAGGTGAGGTGGACGATTCTGGGCTACGCTTATCTAGGGGCAGCTGCGACAGAAGCACAGGATGTAAGGTAAGGCAATTGTAGTGAAACAGCAGCGAGGTGTATCTCGGCTTCATGGGGCTTGGAGAGTGAACTGAACGTAAGCGGTCTGTCAAGCCATCGACCGCTATTTATCGTAAGGCAACAAGTCGCAAATGGAAACAGGCCTGGAAAGTTGGCTTGCAGGAGAAATAGATACAACTCTGAGCCGTCTGCAGCAAAATACGTGAGTCCACCCATCGCGGATCACACAATGCAGAGATTTGAAAGGCTAACTAACTCCTTTACTGCAGGACAGGCGTTTGAAGTTTATAAAATGATGTCATTGAACATATATCTCCCACACCAACTTGCTTCATTTTTCGCCAATCAAAAGACCCTAAGGAAACGGAAAGCTTAAAGGGACGTCGCTATGCTTAGTGTCGCATGTTTCAAAACTGTGGTACGGGAGCCGTAGAAGCATTTTGAAATGGAATTATTGCACCGAAGCAAGGAGAGAAGTATGCGCTGGCGGGCTCCGCTGCAGACACCTTATACTCGCTAACCGCAGTCAAGCAGTGCATGTCACCGTCTCGGATTGTATGGAGGCATGTGTAGTAGGTGCCCAGTAGTGACAGTAAATATATCACGAGCAAAGTAGCCCATATCAAAGTTAATAACATTGGGCTTTCCAGCTAACCTGCGAGTAATGACTGACTATCCAAAGATCCGGAAATCGCAATCAAGTTGCTATGTTGGTGGTTTTTGTGTGAGGTCACAACTAAATTTCGTTTTAAGCGATTATGTCGAAATCCAACCATGACGCTATTGACTCACGGTTCTCGAAAACCTTCCTTCCTTGGTGAGTTCCATACACTATGCTAACTTTAGACATAGAAATATGGCCAATGCTAAAATTCTAGTGCACCAGCCACGAAATTTGCTGCTGGCGTCATTTTGCCTGGACTTGCAAAATACTTGCTGGCTCTGCGCGACGTATTTACCAAGATTATCGGCAAGTTAGCCAATGTTGACCACTTTATATGGCGCACAATGTTACAAGCGCTTTGTGGGGTACA
>CALYDF020004295.1:0-19370 GCA_944474145.2 Dicrocoelium dendriticum
TCGGAGCCAAGGCTTCCAGTCCGAGAATTTGACTAACTTCACCTAATTTTATTCTCGCTTGCCCCATTTCTAACTCTTCCGTAGTCACTCAAATCCTAAGAACCCACGTGAGAGTAGTAAGTGAAGCTGCAAAGACGGCCCATTACGCACAATTCGGATCATCACCCCTACGGCCATCTACCATGCTTGCCACCTTACTACGCCGCAAATAGGGCGATACTTGGTACAGCACGCTTGAACAGAGCAACAACACCACATGTCCGGGGAATGTGTCTGTTCGGCTGATAGCGGTTCATTATCTGGCCAGCACTGCATTAACCCATCTTCACTTTGCTCTAAGGAGTACTGCGCAAAAATGGGGACCTTAAACTGTAATACTTACTTACATTCAATGGAGCTATCTTCAAAGCCTGGTTTTTAACTAGATCAAATGTGACCCTTGAGAAGTGAGCGGCGGTCGGTTTATATTGGACGATCGCATATCTCGCAAGAAGCAGATTGAGCCAAGACCCTTATTCTTATCGTCTGGTGCCCCTTTGCAAGCCCACTTACAGTTACATCTCCATACAATTTCTTCGCCTTCGTTCCTTTATGTTTCTCCATAGCCACGGATATTAGGCGGCCCTGATATTTCATAACTCGTAGATCTCTTTTTGACCTATCTATAGCGCACATTTTCTTATCTAGCGATATGTTTTGCCGTAAATGTTCCTAAGCGACATGGCGAACCTCTATGGGTTGACGGAGTATATACCAAATTATAACTTAGCCACTGGTTCCTTATAGCCATCATCGTAACTATCAAAACCACTTAAATAACTTGGGCCCTGCGGCACCGCGTGATTGGGGAAAACTTGGTAAAAACTGCTTTTGCCATACTTTCCGCAACTGAGACTCAACTGGGAGCACAAACGTGCTGAGTGTCCGTGGAGTTCATCTCTGATCAACTCTTGGCAGAGCCTAACTTAACCCATCGGTATTATTCAACGCAATCCCGCTGTTTTGATCCCACCCTTATTTTCCTACATGGGCGCTGTTTGTCAATATGGAATCAACCATCTTAACTTCCTCCATTAGTCATTTATCCTTTACTGCTGCCCCATTCATTTAACCTGTGTCTCAACGAATATGGTTGCTAATAATAACCTCATAGCTCCGGCTACTAGAAGAACACGCAAACCCTCGTAGTGAAGGACAGCCTCGCGATGGCACCGTTATTCGCAACATACATAGTTCCAACCTACGTTGCTACGAAAAGTGGACAAAGCTAGCTTGCTAAGAAGTCTGCGTCAAACCTTATAATGTGTGCACCGTAAGGTTGGTCATAGTCTCCTGAACCAGACATTTTGACTCCAAGATAGCATTTGGCCCCAAATCTGTAGGCTTTTAACTGTTGTACATTCTCCAATGACTATTGGAAACTGGTAGACTGGCGGCATGTTTAACCAGATCCATTTTTGATTGTTCCTTAGGCCACGATAACGTTTTACATTTAATTTTCTCTGAAATTGGCAAGAAAGTTAGCCATATGCCACATGATCCTGTTACACCGGCTAACTGCAAATCCAGCTGGTTCGAAACAATGCTTTCCTTACCTTGATCATCACTTCAAAATTTCTGGTTTACCCGGCACCATTACTCACCCTGCATCTTGCGTTTAGGTGAGTGGAACTGGCTCCAATTTCCTGCGTACTTTGCTGTTCCTGATTTATTTGATTATCTATTTATGCCGTCCGGCGAACAAAAATAGCGCTCATCGGAACATACACCGACTTGTTAGCTTGTGTGACAATAAAGCCTTGTTTTGCATTTAGGTCATCCATACAGCATCTCTAACGTTGGAGGGTGATTGCTCATAAGTAGAGAACAGTTGCACAGTAGCACGTCCCAACACATGGTACACTATAATGATTCAAGTCTGGAAAATCATAAACATAGAAAACGAAATGCTTGAGGCCCCACCCATGCAGGCTCTAGCCAATTACATTGTAAGAAGCATTTGGCTATTCTTAAGGACGCTTATTTCTTTATGCTTGACTTAATGGCAGCGAGTGTCCATGTATAGGGAGGCATAAACTTAGCTAAAAATGATAAAGCATGCGGGATTTTTCTAACCATCTGATAGGGCCTACAGGCACATTCGAGTCAAATGGACACTGAGCTGTTCTGGCTTATCCATGTATACCAGAATAATGTAGTCTCGGTAAAATATCTACAACGGCTTAAAGTTAAATTGTGTTGGGGATTTTACTTATGCAATGCTTCTTTCGACAAACGACCCACTGAGGCTTTCTGACCGTGGTCTAATTACAAAGGGTCAAGTAACTTTACGCATGTAAAACATTCTACAGTGCCTTTCGAGTGTTTCACTGTTTACCTTTTACATATTCGTCCAGGTTTTATTAAGTTCGCTTGAAAAGGGTGTTGGCGGACATTACCATGTACATCGTAAATACTTCTACTTTGGCGCCATATGGTGCATCTCTAAATACGCAGCCCTATTACTACCGTATAGCTACGAGCCACCTTTTATAAATTTTTAGTTTCACAATATATGTTTGAAATGTTATACGGCATTGGTAGCAAGGCTTTTGGCTACCGTAGGGGCAGTCGCTCTAACACTCAAGAAATACCGTAAGCATTGCGGTAATTCTGCTCTTGTCGTGTCCAGCGAACAAGTGGTATGCTGAATAAGAAGTCTAAGTTTTATTTTTAGCAACAAATTTGCTTAAAAATTGGCATTTCAATTTTGACCGCGATTATCCTCAATTGATTGGAACTCCAGGTCACCCGTTATTCTTAGAAATTTGGGTAGTGGACAATTATGCTATTGGCTTTAGCGGACAACTTAATGAGAATACCGCGAAGTAGAAGTTAAAATCGTAAGTATTGCTTTCGAAAACCGTTAGAAATGGTAAAAAAGCTGCCTAAATGCTGAACTTGTATGATGATTGTTTTAATTAACAAACAGGGCGATCCGTATACACGAGAGCGCTCTATGAGGCTTCGTCATACCAGCCATCACCATAGATGCACCGTGCTCTATCTTCGCCAATGGGTCGGCTGTGATGGATTCAGGTGTGAAGTACGGCTGTAATGGCGCGAGTAGCAACACAGAGTTTGGCAACCGAAGACCGGTTATTCAAACTGCTATTGAAGATGCAATATGGAACAATTGTAGGGTTCAGGGATGACTTCGGCATTTCAGCGTCAATCCTGCACGTCTTCTTGGTGTACAATCCTATACCTGCCGGTCGACGCGACCGAAATCGTAGTATTGTGCTACCGAAAGGATAACATATTTGTGTGTGAAGTACATAGGGCTTCATACCTACCGGAAACATGGTGAAGGACGCCGGTAACTGATTTCATTTATCCTGTTAAAGCTTTCCATTTGGTTTCAGAGACTGTAATGGTGCCGCTCATGTTACGTGTCGCTTTGGCGACAGTGACGGGTTACTCTAAAATGCATAGCTCTGCTTTTCACGTGGGAAAACCATGATTCTACTTGCCTAATCGCAAGCGCTCACAGCAGGATAAGAAGCAAGTTTTCCAGCTCATGCAGTGTTTTTAGAGTACGCGTGAGCTAAGAGTGTTTGCGTTGGTTACCTTCCAAGTGCGGTTGGAACGTGTAGACGTCAGGTCCATATGCAACCGGCACACTAAAAGGGAGCGTGGGAATGATGCCATTCGATTGAGAAGACTGCTGCAGGGGGAATGTATATGCGACATAGTGTATAACGAAGGTATAGTGCAGTATTTATTTTTTATACCGCAAGGCGTTATACCATTATATAATCGCTTCTGCGACGTCCTCTGGGCAGACGCCACACGTCAGCACGACCAAGGTGCTTAGGTGCTATGGCTTGCAATGCTGGTTGAAGCAATCGGCTTTGCTCGTAGCTTTTTCTACGCTGTCATTCCGAACGAACATGGGCTCAGTTACCATGATTTGGTGCAGCGAATGACGGAGCATTCAACAAAACCCGTGCCGCAAGAGGTGGAGACTAGATCGATGCCCAGCGCAAATGAACGCTTTTAAATCATACATCCCAAATGCGCAGGTGATATTTTGCCGCTTCCATGTACTAAAGGAGTTTCAAAAGCGCTACATTTATTTAAAAGTTTGTAACCCAATAGACCAAAAGAAAGTTTAGCAATGGGCGTGAAATTTGATGCATTCACCAAGTGAACCGCAGTTCAGCAAATTGCTTGCCGCCATCGGTGCTCGAAGAAGGAAGCGTTTAGGTGTCTTTAGCGCACGTGGCTCCTCTACACGGAAAAGTGAGCAGGGCGCGTTTTGAAGTGCGTAAGAACTTTCGGTTATTTCACCACGAACACAGTAGAGGTAGCGAATAGATACCTGACACAGGATTTGGCCAGTAGGTCAAGTGTTCTTCAATTGTTTAAGCAAGTGTTACAACGGAATCATGATTTAAACCACACAAGGGAAACCTGACTATACCTTTCCCGACTCAAGTCAATCGATACCGGAATCATGCTCCTCCTAAATAATATTCAACCCAATCCATAAGCACATCAAGCTGAATCCAAATTGACGCACACGCACAAAGGCGTGCCCATCGTCTCAACCAGTTGCAAAGCAGTACAAGAATACTCAGAAAATCTGCATCTGTTGGTGCGGCAGTTACACTGCGCGCAGCCAACAAAACACGTGATGCATACGCGGACGTGAAAACAACACATGAGCTCATTCACTGTAGGATGAGGTGCGGACCAGCACGCGACGCCTATGGACGACTGAGGTAGTACTGTAACTACCACCCACTCACTTAAGCCGCATGAAGACACAACAACGAACTGAGGGGCCGGCGATATTCCACTCGCGTTCCTGGTGCTCACTATTGCGCATAGACGACCGGATATGAAATGTTCTCTCTAACGAGACACTATCGATTGCCTTCACTGAAGGTAGCTGCATGTAACCTAGCAGACAGATCCGTCCGCCTTACCTGGTGTGACCTATGCTTAGCGGTGGCTGCGTGTGGTCGATTGTGGATAATATTGCCTAGGTGAAATAATGCGTGCGGTGCTTCACTACGCGCTATCATGGAACAATGCGTTAGTAAGCGATGTGTGTGGCCGAGTTACCTATTAACTGCGGTTGATCGGCCTTAATGATGAAGTTAGCATCAGCATCTTCACAGCAATGCATGATGTACTGCAGTGAGCTTTGCGGCAGTGTATCGCGTAACTTGTGATAACGTTACCGGGTTGGCAACAACTTGCATTTACTGGTCCATTTGCAATCGTTAGTATAATATAGCCGTTGACGTGGTGAAGGAATACGTTTCTAAAGAAGTGTCATGAGTTCGTATGAAACGAAGATGCAACGATGATCTATGGTTACGTTAGAGTACTCCTCCCCAAGATGCCAAAATGTGACGCAATGGGTATGGTGAAACGCTGTGTGACCGAGGAGATTAAACTAGGAAGTGACGGAAGCTTAAGGTGGTTGAGACAACCGACATTGCGCGGTATATTGTTTTGGCTCGGGTTTCAGTCCGAAGTAGGCACTCAAGAACATGGCGTTATCATTAGATCGTCAATGTCCACTATTTTGTACATAATACTGGCAAACTCCCGTAAATGGTCAAAAGTTGTTGGTGTCAATTTGATGGCACATGTTAAACATAAAAGTGGACAAGAGAAGCTAGTATTTGAAGAAGCTGAAATCGTTCACCATGGAGTTGTACATCGCTATTCCTTGGCTGCTCCGTTTTCAAGAATGATTAGCTTCCAAACCGATGTTTCGTCAACCTGATGATGCAGGTTGGACACATCACTACAGTTCCGAACTCCGCGTTTCATAACTAATGCCATGTGCACAGCGAAGGAAGTTTGGAACGCCGCTTGCAAGTAGACAGCAATGTAACGGTTGAATAGTGTACACCCGAAACCGGTAGTGAAAAACGCGTTTCATAATATGTTAAAACCACATTGAAAATATGCGGCGCAACGGATTGATATGATAAGAATATTATAGGTGGAGGGAAGTTCCTTTTCCTTTCCGACGGCACTAACCAAGGAATAAGATCCGGTATCTGTTCAACAGTGGTGTATCTGTAAAACACACATTACGTAGTTAAGATGACTAACTACGTTCACAAGTTTATTCACAATAACTGTGAATATGTGTGCATAGGAGATACCGCGAGCAAACTGCACACAACGCTACCAGAACACCTGAGGCGCAAGTCATGCTGACGTCTAAGTACAATGCTCTACTGTAAGCTTCAGCGGTGGCGGCGCGCGTGTTAGGTACAGTGCACGTAAGGTGGCTAGATTATTGGTGAGCCAAAGCTAGACACTTCCAGATTTAAAACAGTTAGTCCCCTTCAGTAGTTTGAACAACAAAATTTGATGACGAATACTGACAGATGCTAGCATTTCGTATTATCTCGTCAGTACCAATACAATAACTGGGAAATTCTTTTATATGTCTTACGGGGCACAGGCAAACCAATCAAATTTATTGTTTTGATCATTGTTATCAGATTACGTCCTGATATTTTCATGCTGATGCTTGAGAGGAAACTAAGTTGACAGATTTCTCAGCTGCCGTATTACAAACGATACGTGGATGATATCCTTGTTTTCGGTTCCTCAAAGATGCAAATCGAACAATTAGTAGATCAACTTAATAATGTTCATGACAACCTGAATGTGACTTTGAATTCGAATCGAATGGGCGCCTTCCGTACCTCGACATTCTCATGTGTCGCAGGGATAATGGGCTGATTAAGCGATCTGTATACCGGAAGCCAACGTGGTCCGGCCAATATCTACACTTCACTAGCTTCTCACCGATGGCACACAAGCGCGCGCTAGTAAAAAAATTATTCACTCGGGCCAGACGTATCTGCTCCAACGACTGCCTGGCTGAAGAGTTAGAGCTGATCACTAAGACACTTATGGAGAATGGCTATCCAAAGCGATTCATTGACAAGCATAGCCAAGTTAGACCGCCCAAGGAGATGGCGTTGACAGCCCCTAAGAAGAAGGTGTACATTGAGCTCGCATTCAAGGGTGACACTGCAACGAAAAGAATAACCAAACGGATTGTCTCGGCCATTCAGCGTACATACTGTGCTGCGGAGGCGGTAATTATCAACAGAACCCGAAAGTTGCCGTTACCTTCAGTAAAGGAAGATGAACCCGTCGGCGCCAAATCCCATTGTGTCTACCAATTCGTGTGTGACTGCAGTATCAGTTACATCGGCAGGACCAAACGGGTTTTAGATTCCCGAGTGAAGGAACACCTACCAAACTGGGTTCAGCTTGAAGTTACCCAATCCACCTCCGATGATACGTGTTCGCGTTAGCCGCCAGCGTCCTCCATAGGCAGGCACATCTTGGCGACTCGTCACCAGGTCAATCCCTTATCAGCTTTCCGGATCTTGTTACGTCATACTAATGCACGCCTTTTACGATTTGCCGAGGCCGTTGCGATAAGCCGAATTAGACCAGCTTTGTGTGTCCAAAAGCAATTAGTTGTCAACCTGCGGTTGCCGTGGACGTAAGCTGATAACAATGATCACAACAATACATTCGATTGGTTTGCCTGTGCCCTGTAAGACATATAAAAGAATTTCCCAGTTATTGTATTGGTACTGACGAGATAATACGAAATGCTAGCATCTGCCAGTATTCGTCTTCTCATTTCGTTGTTCAAACTTCCAGATTTATTGCGCGCCAAACCAGGACACTTAACCTACCACCGTTTGTTTCCGCATATGCTGACCGTACAACAAGTATAAAAAATAAATATCCATATTCATAGCTTCAATGCACGAACAAAAAGAACGCATATTATTAGTCAGCATGAATAAATAAATAGTATATTCTCGATAGAAGGGGGCACGCAAGTGAAGGCGTGATCAAATATACCTGCAAGCATATCTGTTTTGGAACAGTAAAATGGGTTGTTAAAATAGGGTAAAACAAAGATTTTCATAGTTTCTTCACTTGAGAAGTTCTGCAGATAATGGTGCAATCCAGGAATATTATGACGCTGGTTTGCGAAAATATCAAGGTGTTTACTATTGTGGCAGTAGCCATAGTCCGGCGTGATTGCGCTAGGTTGTAATCCATTGTTTCCATTGGATATGATCCAAATTAATATGTCCGTACATGTGTTTCTGATTACACGTTGATGTGCTGCTTGACATGATATTATCTGCTACCACAGCTATCGATCAATACTGAAAAAAAGAAAGAAATGTTTTATTCTCGCCAGTGTGAGGCGTGCCTGCATTTGCATGATCATGGCGACGCAACAAAGACTGGTTAATATAAAAACGACGCAAGTTTATAAGTAACATAGGGATTCATGTGTTAAGTGTGCATTAATGTATGTAGATAAGAACGAGCGTTGTTGTGTTGCTTGAATTTTTGAATGTGACGCCGTATTTGCGATTGTGTTTGGCCAGGCGTAGGCTTATCCACGTCCGTGGTTTGGGTTAGATCATGCAGATATGTAAGAAGCAGTGGGTATACTGAGCGGCTTGTCACATCCAGCACGTCCCAGTGTTGTTAAACGGATATATATGGCGTTTTATAGACAAACGCTTACCGGACGGAAACCCACCATGTCCTGAAACACTGGCGCTGAACTATTAGCTGGATTCGGGTAGACCCGTACCAACCAGCTGACGCCACGAAGAGTTTGTTCGCCTAGCAAATGGATGCATTTTTCGTAGTAGATCTGGGCGCTGCATCAGCATGCGGTGACGTCGTTTGGGAGGATACGCGGCTCTCTTTTCTTCAGAACTGCATTTACCATAAACATCGCCTTCAGTGTTTAAACCCTAAGCTGCATTTTCCAGAATCTACTTCGATTCAATTTGGACAAATATAGAGTGCTGCATCTGCAACACTAGTTCGTTCATTCATACAAACTCGGCAACCAGGAGCTTCAAACGTCTTCTGGCGAGAAGGATCTGGGAGTTTTTCCAAGTAAGCGTTGAATGTTCGAATCAGACTGAAACGGCATCAAGTGGGGGCGGCCAACCCGTGGGCTACCAGAAGCATGCAGTCAGACGATTCGACTCTTCGATTTTTCCACAACTTCTCGGCTCAAACACACGGACACAGGCGGAATGCGCAGTACAGGCTTGGGAGCCATTACTGAGGAGAGATCTCACCGTCTTGGAGATACCCAAACGCCGGGCTACCAAAATCGTCAAGGGTCTGCATATTTTGCCGTAAACCCTGTGTTGCTAACAATTTTTTAGCTTTTGAATTTTCACCGTAACCATCTTACGGGACCTGTCGAACATTAGCCATGCTACTCGGATAGAACTCTTGTTCCATTGGCCATACAGGGATCATTTGGGAGATGAATCAGCTAGTATGTGCAGTAGTCCCAGAGAGACGGAAACTAAATTAAATACGTTCCGTACTTCTTCCCATTAGATGAAGTTTGTCTGGAAATGGGAAAACACTTCAACCCACAGTACATCAACCTATGGTGGTTTACAGTTCTAACGGAAAAATGTTTGCTGTTGTAAGCCGACACACGTATTTATCTTCGTCAACCAGCTCATTGTCCTTGATTTCCAGGTCCGGGAGTGTAAATTCAAACAGACTGTCGCTTGTTTCAACTTCCTCCCGGCGCAGTGGTTCTTTCATTCATTTCACGTTAGCTGGAAGTGGAAAACTCCTTAGCTATTGTGCTGCAATACAAAAGGCAGGAGAAGAAAAAACGAACAAACATTGGCACGCCCGCTAGGTCCCTATTAAAGGATGGAAACCGTTTCGGAGAACTAACAGCTGGCTGCCGTAAAAGAAAGGCATATTATGCGTAACGATTGAGATCGTGATGGGAAAGGGATGCTAAACAGGGGGGATAAACAAAGGAACTCACAACACAAACGCCATTGGTGCCGGCTCCGAGCCATGTCAGCAAGTGTGTCCAACCAAACGTGTTCACCGTCCTTAGGACCCCAGCCAGACATTCGGGGTGCACCAACCGACGCCAACTTCGAAGTGAGGGTTTTCATTTCTCTCGACCAAGTCATCACTTGGCCTCCCCTCCTCCTCTTCCAACCGCACCCACAACGCGCAAACAATGCACGTCGTGGGAGTCGGTGTGCTGGCATGCGCAACACGTGGCCCAGCCATCGGAGCCTGGTGTGTGATATAATCGTGCTGAGCGGTGCACTCGCTCTTCCTGCACCAAATACGCGACGCCGAACACGCTCATTGCTTACGCAGTGTTCCCATCAGACATGAGCTAAGCTGCGAAAGCAGCGATGATCGAACATGACGAGTCTCTTCATGTCTGTCAACCTGATGGGCCAGGTTTCACAGCCATATAGGAGAGTTGAACGGACGGCTGCATTGTAAACTCTGCCCTTCAGGGCGAGAGTAATGTCGCGTCTGCGCCACAGGTGGCGGAGATTGGCAGAAACACCTCGAGCTTTTGCCATACTGTTCGTAACCTCATCTTCAACCTTACGAGTGCTAATATAGCTGCCCAGGTACTTAAATTCCTGAACCACTTCTAGCAGGTCACCACCAAGCGTTAGCACAAGGTTGGGTCTCTGCCAATCTTGAAGTACTTTGCATTTCGATAGAGCAAAGCACACCCCAAAACAATGGACAGCCAGTGCTAATCGGTTCAGTGCTGTTTGGCATATTTGGGAGCTGTCAGAGATCTGGGCAATATCGTCTGCATACTCTAAGTCAGGAAGCCGCTCACCAGGGAGTAGCTCTACACCTTCTAGGCCGTGTCCAACGAACGCTGTTTCCATGACCTCATCGATAGCGAAGTTGAAGAGGAAAGGTGACAGCGGGCATTCTTGTCTCACACCGGTGGTGATACTGAAGGGTGGCAAAAGTTTGCCATAAACCCTCACCCTGCCGAAATATGTGCGTACAGCGCTTTGACAATGTTTACATATTTATCAGGAACACCTTTCTTCAACAGACAGTCTCAAAGGGCACATCGATCGACTGAGTGGAAGGCACCCTTTATGTCATGAAACACGACAACGGTGGGTCGCCAATAAACATGGCCGTGCTCCAACACTTGACGCAATGTGAAGATGTGGTCGATGCAGCCCCGACCTCGACGAAATCCGGCTGGCTCTTCACGAATTTGGCTTTCACGAGTGCCAGAGCACGGTGATTGGATTAATGCAATCCAATAGAAGCCACTCAGTTCATGAAATCGGTTCATTCTTTCTCGTATATAATCGACGTAATTGTCGTAGAAACTGGTAGGAATATTTATCAAAGTGTTTTGTTGACGACACCCGCTTGTTCGATTTGGCCAATTGGAATCTCTACATCGTTTGGAACAAAACTGTTTCTGCTCTTGTCCCTGCAATGCTGCAGGAGTTCGGGCATCGCAGACGACACTTCATGTGCTAAAGTATGCTTCACCTTAATAGCACTGTTGCGTGGAGAATGAGAGAGGTTGTGCATAAAGAAGGGCCACAGCTCTCCCTGCTTTAGTCCAAGATTGTCATTGACACTGGGGGCCTTCATAACAAGTTGACAAGACTCACACTGTTGGCGAAAATTTTCAACTTCCGAGTGCATTTCGGGCAGTATATAAAAGTACGCGCCAAGGCTTTCATACGGCTGTATCCGGGTGCCCCGTGTGGAACTGCTGCAACATTTGACTCCGTAATTTCTTTGGCACTACCAGTCGATGTCCATGACTGATAGAGAGCCACAGCGATTATATAACAGCGACAACTCCACACGTCTGCCTCCATTTGGCCAACATATGCGTACATACTGCATCGCTTTCTCCAAGATACTGTACCATGATGTCACCATACGAATGCTGTCGGTTGCTACTAAGAGCCTTTTCAGGTTATCAGCCAGGATTCGTTGAACTTCTGATTCGAAACTGATGGCTGCAAACACGCAATCATCATTCTCCTTTGGGTGTGGATGGATAAGACGAGACAGGGCATTCGCTTGACCGAATATTTGCGTAGGTTTATACAGTATAATGAAGTCGTACGCCAGTAGCGTGTTTGTCCATCGTTTCAATCGGTCTGCCGTAAAAACTGGAGTTCCTTTCTTTGCCCCGACTATCAACAGAATTGGATTTGGTCAGTCATGGTTGTGAAATATCAGCATCTTGTGGAACCGTTTCTTTGCAGAACGGTCGCTGGCAATTGACGAGCGAAGACAAACTGAACAGTCAAGTATCCACGGTCAGTTTACAACAATAATCAATTGGATTACAGTGGAGCATGAAAACAGTGCGGTTGACACGCTATCGTAATTGACGCGAAACCTTTACTCGAAAAGTAATCAAAGAGAAGGACGGAACTCTTGGCATCATGTGTAAGTGTTAGACACATGGTTACCAGGTAGTTCTGATAAACGTTAGGTGAGCGTTTTGCTCAACTAGTCCTGCATATCCTTTATACGAAGGTAACAAACCAACTTTCCTGGGCGCGTGGCCAGGCTTGACGACAATTGGTTTTAGGTTGGCCTTGTTTACTGACACTGCATTAAACGTGACATCAGTAAAGTGTTTGCCGTCAACATTATCGTACGCATCGATGTCAACCGTGCTGCAAGTCAGGCGCAAGCCGTTTGTTTTTGAGTGCGCTAGTGTCTGGTTTATGGGAGCGACTATTCCTAACAGAGCTAGGATTTCGCTCACGGTCGGGTGAAACGCGATTTCTCGGTGGCTGTTCATTTCTGAAACACTCTCGACTGCATCGTAGCTACGTTGCTTTACACAATCTGTTGTTTGCAGACGGAAGTAAACCAAGCTCATTTTGAGGTCAGTCTACAGAACCCAAAATGATCCAGTCAATAACTATGCTTTAGCAGTTTCATACTGAATCGCTACAAGCGGGCACTCGTTAAAATGTTGCCAAATCGTGCCAGGCGCGGCTGCTCGAGCGGTCGTTTGTCTTAAGAGATATAAACAACAACCGCAAGACGCATGAAGGTATTTTACCGTAAAGGCCTCATCACAAAGCATAGCTAACTAAGACCGCCGAAAAAAGGGCGTTGACGACAACAGGTGTTCTGGTAGCGTTGTGTGCAGTTTGCTCGCGGTATCTCCTATGCACACATATTCACAGTTATTGTGAATAAACTTGTGAACGTAGTTAGTCATCTTAACTACGTAATGTGTGTTTTTCAGATACACCACTGTTGAACAGATACCGGATCTTATTCCTTGGTTAGTGCCGTCGGAAAGGAAAAGGAACTTCCCTCCACCTATAATATTCTTATCATATCAATCCGTTGCGCCGCATATTTTCAATGTGGTTTTAACACATTATGAAACGCGTTTTTCACTACCGGTTTCGGGTGTACACTATTCAACCGTTACATTGCTGTCTACTTGCAAGCGGAGTTCCAAACTTCCTTCGCTGTGCACATGGCATTAGTTATGAAACGCAGAGTTCGGAACTGTAGTGATGTGTCCAACCTGCATCATCAGGTTGACGAAACATCGGTTTGGAAGCTAATCATTCTTGAAAACGGAGCAGCCAAGGAATAGCGATGTACAACTCCATGGTGAACGATTTCAGCTTCTTCAAATACTAGCTTCTCTTGTCCACTTTTATGTTTAACATGTGCCATCAAATTGACACCAACCACTTTTGACCATTTACGGGAGTTTGCCAGTATTATGTACAAAATAGTGGACATTGACGATCTAATGATAACACCATGTTCTTGAGTGCCTACTTCGGACTGAAACCCGAGCTAAAACAATATACCGCGCAATGTCGGTTGTCTCAACTACCTTAAGCTTCCGCCACTTCCTAGTTTAATCTCCTCGGTCAAACAGCGTTTCACCATACCCATTGCGTCGCATTTTGGCACCTTGAGGAGGAGTACGCTAACGTAACCATAGATCATCGTTGCATCTTCGTTTCATACGAACTCATGACACTTCTTTAGAAACGTATTCGTTCACCACGTCAACGGCTATATTATACTAACGATTGCAAATGGACCAGTAAATGCAAGTTGTTGCCAACCCGGTAACGTTATCACAAGTTACGCGATACACTGCCGCAAAGCTGACTGCAGTACATCATGCATTGCTGTGAAGATGCTGATGCTAACTTCATCATTAAGGCCGATCAACCGCAGTTAATAGGTAACTCGGCCACACACATCGCTTACTAACGCATTGTTCCATGATAGCGCGTAGTGAAGCACCGCACGCATTATTTCACCTAGGCACTATTATCCACAATCGACCACACGCAGCCACCGCTAAGCATAGGTCACACCAGGTAAGGCGGACGGATCTGTCTGCTAGGTTACATGCAGCTACCTTCAGTGAAGGCAATCGATACTGTCTCGTTGTGGAGAACATTTCATATCCGGTCGTCTATGCGCAACAGTGAGCACCAGGAACGCGAGTGGAATATCGCCGGCCCCTCAGTTCGTTGTTGTGTGTCTTGATGCGGCTTAAGTGAGTGGGTGGTAGTTACAGTACTACCTCAGTCGTCCATAGGCGTCGCGTGCTGGTCCGCACCTCATCCTACAGTGAATGAGCTCATGTGTTGTTTTCACGTCCGCGTATGCATCACGTGTTTGGTTGGCTGCGCGCAGTGTAACTGCCGCACCAACAGATGCAGATTTTCTGAGTATTCTTGTACTGCTTTGCAACTGGTCGAGACGATGGGCACGCCTTTGTGCGTGTGCGTCAATTTGGATTCAGCTTGATGTGCTTATGGATTGGGTTGAATATTATTTAGGAGGAGCATGATTCCGGTATCGATTGACTTGAGTCGGGAAAGGTATAGTCAGGTTTCCCTTGTGTGGTTTAAATCATGATTCCGTTGTAACACTTGCTTAAACAATTGAAGAACACTTGACCTACTGGCCAAATCCTGTGTCAGGTATCTATTCGCTACCTCTACTGTGTTCGTGGTGAAATAACCGAAAGTTCTTACGCACTTCAAAACGCGCCCTGCTCACTTTTCCGTGTAGAGGAGCCACGTGCGCTAAAGACACCTAAACGCTTCCTTCTTCGAGCACCGATGGCGGCAAGCAATTTGTTGAACTGCGGTTCACTTGGTGAATGCATCAAATTTCACGCCCATTGCTAAACTTTCTTTTGGTCTATTGCGTTACAAACTTTTAAATAGATGCAGTGCTTTTGAAATTCCTTTAGTACATGGAAGCGGCAAAATATCACCTGCGCATTTGGGATGTATGATTTAAAAGCGTTCATTTGCGCTATGCATTGATCTAGTCCCCACCTCTTGCGGCACAGGTTTTGTTGAATGCTCCGTCATTCGCTGCACCAAATCATGGTAACTGAGCCCATGTTCGTTCGGAATGACAGCGTAGAAAAAGCTACGAGCAAAGCCGATTGCTTCAACCAGCATTGCAAGCCATAGCACCTAAGCACCTTGGTCGTGCTGACGTGTGGCGTCTGCCCAGTGGACGTCGCAGAAGCGATTATATAATGGTATAACGCCTTGCGGTATAAAAAATAAATACTGCACTATACCTTCGTTATACACTATGTCGCATATACATTCCCCCTGCAGCAGTCTTCTCAATCGAATGGCATCATTCCCACGCTCCCTTTTAGTGTGCCGGTTGCATATGGACCTGACGTCTACACGTTCCAACCGCACTTGGTAGGTAACCAACGCAAACACTCTTAGCTCACGCGTACTCTAAAAACACTGCATGAGCTTGAAAACTTGCTTCTTATCCTGCTGTGAGCGCTTGCGATTAGGCAAGTAGAATCATGGTTTTCCCACGTGAAAAGCAGGGCTACACATTTTAGAGTAACCCGTCACTGTCGCCAAAGCGACACGTAACATGAGCGGCACCATTACAGTCTCTGAAACCAAATGGAAAGCTTTAACAGGATAAATGAAATCAGTTACCGGCGTCCTCCACCATGTTTCCGGTAGGTATGAAGCCCTAAGTACTTCACACACAAATATGTTATCCTTTCGGTAGCACAATACCACGATTTCGGTCGCGTCGACCGGCAGGTATAGGATTGTACACCAAGAAGACGTGCAGGATTGGCGCTGAAATGCCGAAGTCATCCCTGAACCCTACAATTGTTCCATATTGCATCTTCAATAGCAGTTTTAATAACCGGTCTTCGGTTGCCAAACTCTGTGTTGCTACTCGCGCCATTACAGCCGTACTTCACACCTGAATCCATCACAGCCGACCCATTGGCGAAGATAGAGCACGGAGCATCTATGGTGATGGCTGGTATGACGAAGCCTCATAGAGCGCTCTCGTGTATACTGATCGCCCTGTTTGTTAATTAAAACAATCATCATACAAGTTCAGCATTTAGGCAGCTTTTTTACCATTTCTAACGGTTTTCGAAAGCAATACTTACGATTTTAACTTCTACTTCGCGGTATTCTTATTAAGTTGTCCACTAAAGCCAATAGCACAATTGTCCACTACCCAAATTTCTAAGAATAACGGGTGACCTGGAGTTCCAATCATTTGAGGATAATCGCGGTCAAAATTGAAATACCAATTTTTAAGCAAATTTGTTGCTAAAAAATAAAACTTAGACTTATTATTCAGCATACCACTTGTTCGCTGGACGCGACAAGAGCAGAATTACCGCAATGCTTGCGGTATTTCTTGATTGTTAGAGCGACTGCCCATACGGTAGCCAAAAGCCTTGCTACCAATGCCGTATAACATTTCAAACATATATTGTGAAACTAAAAATTTATAAAAGATGGCTCGTAGCTATACGGTAGTAATAGGGCTGCGTATTTAGAGATGCACCATATGGCGCCAAAGTAGAAGTATTTACGATGTACATGGTAATGTCCACCAACACCCTTTTCATGCGAACTTAATAAAACCTGGACGAATATGTAAAAGGTAAACAGTGAAACACTCGAAAGGCACTGTAGAATGTTTTACATGCGTAAAGTTACTTGGCCCTTTGTAATTAGACCACGATCAGAAAGCCTCAGTGGGTCGTTTGTCGAAAGAAGCATTGTATAAGTAAAATCCCCAAAACAATTTAACTTTAAGCGGTTGTAGATATTTTACCGAGACTACATTATTCTGGTATACATGGATAAGCCAGAACAGCTCAGTGTCCATTTGACTCGAATGTGCCTGTAGGCCCTATCAGATGGTTAGAAAAATCCCGCATGCTTTATCATTTTTAGCTAAGTTTATGCCTCCCTATACATGGACACTCGCTGCCATTAAGTCAAGCATAAAGAAATAAGCGTCCTTAAGAATAGCCAAATGCTTCTTACAATGTAATTGGCTAGAGCCTGCATGGGTGGGGCCTCAAGCACTTCGTTTTCTATGTTTATGCTTTTCCAGACTTGAATCATTATAGTGTACCATGTGTTGGGACGTGCTACTGTGCAACTGTTCTCTACTTATGAGCAATCACCCTCCAACGTTAGAGATGCTGTATGGATGACCTAAATGCAAAACAAGGCTTTATTGTCACACAAGCTAACAACTCGGTGCATGTTCCGATGCGCGCTATTTTTGTTCGCCGGACGGCATAAATAGATAATCAAATAAATCAGGAACAGCAAAGTACGCAGGAAATTGGAGCTAGTTCCACTCACCTAAACGCAAGATGCAGGGTGAGTAATGGTGCCGGGTAAACCAGAAATTTTGGAGTGATGACCAAGGTAAGGAAAGCAGTGTTTCGAACCAGCTGGATTTGCAGTTAACCGGTGTAACAGGATCATGTGGCATATGGCTAACTTTCTTGCCAATTTCAGAGAAAATTAAATGTAAAACGTTATCGTGGCCTAAGGAACAATCAAAAATGGATCTGGTTAAACATGCCGCCAGTCTACCAGTTTCCAATAGTCATTGGAGAATGTACAACAGTTAAAAGTCTACAGATTTGGGGCCAAATGCTATCTTGGAGTCAAAATGTCTGGTTCAGGAGACTATGACCAACCTTACGGTGCACACATTATAAGGTTTGACGCAGACTTCTTAGCAAGCTAGCTTTGTCCACTTTTCGTAGCAACGTAGGTTGGAACTATGTATGTTGCCAATAACGGTGCCATCGCGAGGCTGTCCTTCACTACGAGGGTTTGCGAGTTCTCCTAGTAGCCGGAGCTATGAGGTTATTATTAGCAACCATATTCGTTGAGTCACATGTTGAATGAATGGGGCAGCAGTAAAGGATAAATGACTAATGGAGGAAGTTAAGATGGTTGATTCCATATTGACAAACAGCGCCCATGTAGGAAAATAAGGGTGGGATCAAAACAGCGGGATTGCGTTGAATAATACCGATGGGTTAAGTTAGGCTCTGCCAAGAGTTGATCAGAGATGAACTCCACGGACTCTCAGCACGTTTGTGCTCCCAGTTGAGTCTCAGTTGCGGAAAGTATGGCAAAAGCAGTTTTTACCAAGTTTTCCCCAATCACGCGGTGCCGCAGGGCCCAAGTTATTTAAGTGGTTTTGATAGTTACGATGATGGCGATAAGGAACCAGTGGCTAAGTTATAATTTGGTATATACTCCGTCAACCCATAGAGGTTCGCCATGTCGCTTAGGAACATTTACGGCAAAACATATCGCTAGATAAGAAAATGTGCGCTATAGATAGGTCAAAAAGAGATCTACGAGTTATGAAATATCAGGGCCGCCTAATATCCGTGGCTATGGAGAAACATAAAGGAACGAAGGCGAAGAAATTGTATGGAGATGTAACTGTAAGTGGGCTTTCAAATGGGGCACCAGACGATAAAAATAATGGTCTTGGCTCAATCTGCTTCTTGCGAGATATGCGATCGTCCAATATAAACCGACCGCCGCTCACTTCTAAAGGGTCACAGTTGATCTTGTTAAAAACCAGGCTTTGAAGATAGCTCCATTGAATGTAAGTAAGTATTACAGTTTAAGGTCCCCATTTTTGCGCAGTACTCCTTAGAGCAAAGTGAAGATGGGTTAATGCAGTGCTGGCCAGATAATGAACCGCTATCAGCCGAACAGACACATTCCCCGGACATGTGGTGTTGTTGCTCTGTTCAAGCGTGCTGTACCAAGTATCGCCCTATTTGCGGCGTAGTAAGGTGGCAAGCATGGTAGATGGCCGTAGGGGTGATGATCCGAATTGTGCGTAATGGGCCGTCTTTGCAGCTTCACTTACTACTCTCACGTGGGTTCTTAGGATTTGAGTGACTACGGAAGAGTTAGAAATGGGGCAAGCGAGAATAAAATTAGGTGAAGTTAGTCAAATTCTCGGACTGGAAGCCTTGGCTCCGAGTCTCATCGTGCAATTGCTCTAGGCGAGGTTGCAGAGTTGGGAAGGACCGACAGTAAGCTACGGCTAACACAAATGCCACGCACCAAGGTATTGGTTGCTCTGCACGCTTTTACGCCGTGATACATTGTGCT
>CALYDF020004296.1:0-19358 GCA_944474145.2 Dicrocoelium dendriticum
GTTGACATTCGAAAATACTGTTATCGATCGATCTTATTTTTGGTGGATTTACATTCACGTATACACCTCATACAAAAGGATTAATTGAAAATAACAAATAATCGTAAAATTCAATGGTTTGGGTTGGTTGTATCCGTGGGTTGTTATAAACGAAAGGGTATCTCACGTGTAGACATCGCAAACGGTTAGTTTTGTGCAGACATTTATCGAGCTTTGCGTAGGCATTCAGCATGTACACAGTGTGCAAATCAATGGAACAACCTGTACCACGGATCAATTCGCCTAAGCATCAAGGTCAAGTAGGACTACATGAGTAACTGACATGGTCTCAAATAAAGACACTTAAGTGAATCGCCCAACTTTAGAGCCACCATAATTTCCACGTTCACACAGAAGTAAATTTGTTGACGCTGCTTTCGTGCAGGTTAGTAAACACAATATTGTCTTCGTTTTGTCGTCACTCGATGATCAACCTGCCAAGCAATAATGCAGCTAATGTGCGAAGTATGGAGCACTATTTAATCGTTGGTGGCCTTGGTACATAAATGGCAAATTCGAAAGGATTTCTCATAGTTAACAAAGATGAAGTGAAATATAGTTCCAGCGGCATTCCAGCTTACTCTTCATGGTATCAAATTTCAACTGGTGAACCCTCTCTATTCGTTTCACACTACGTACAAGGATACGGCGCAAATCCTGAGCATTGTTTGGGAACTGTTGGTCAGTAAGTAGTTGCTTCGTAAATGATCACAATTTCGGTGTGTACTCGCAAAATTTTCCTTTGTAGCTGTTGTGACATATAGAACATCCCTGCACATTTTGGGTTACTCATTGCTTTGGGCTCTTCATTACAACCTCATCCCGTTTCAATCCGGGTTGCTTATACCTGGGACCCCAAATATGCGCCTGACATTTTAGGGAAGATGCAAATGCGAAAATACCGAACGCGGTCTTTAGAAAGCTACAGGTTGGTTTGCAGTTTTGTGCCTTCTCATGGACCGCGCCGAATAGCCGAGGTCGTTTGCATCACCACATGAATATTGCGCCCCGGCCAAGTAATTTTATTTATGCAGTCTCCTTGCCGATACCCATTAGTGAGCTAGTGACGTACAGTGTTGAAGGAAAGTTGCTTTAGCACAGACCATTCAAAAGTCAGATCTAAGTCTTGTAACAGCAGGTCGAGATTATTTTGACAACCGAACACCTACAATTTCTTGTTGTCAGCTGCAAAAAATTTCAACTTGATGACATGCTCAAGGTCATTGATGGAGAACCAAAGTTGACGCGGCGCCAACAGAGAATCTTGTGGAAAATCGCAGTGTACCTCAGTAGGATCATAATTTTAGTTTCGAATACAAAATTTGAGCCGCAGCTTAGCAGGGACTTTTTTGTCCATCCGAATTTTGACTTAGAATGTATGTTGTTTTTAAAACATTTAGTGAGGAATTCGGTGATCAGGACATTTGAAAGTTGTGGCAAATGCACTATAAATGACAGTAGCGCTGGTTTCACTATTGGTTGTTCCAGTCCGACTGCCTCGTGTTCTCATTAGATTTGGATAACGGATTCCTTTTTGATTTGGCGCCATAATGTTAGACCTTCTTAGGGTTCATTAGAACCCCGGCTATGATCGACTATGTGGGGCGATAGTTTGCAGGTTCCGATCGGCTGTCACCCCTGAAAATCAGATTAAGTGTACACCGCCTTCACACGCTGGGAACCTGCTGCACTTCGAGGTCCTTTTTGAAAAAATCATTTAATATGCTTCGCAATGCTCTCGGGTACCAATTGTAGGGATTTCTGTGAATGTTATCAATACCGGGTGAAATATGGTACGCAACGATTGCAGCTTACTGAGGATGGCCGTCGAACCAAAAATTACTTGCTTCTGACAATAACAAATTGGATCAAGTCAGTTGGAGCAGTAATCTGTCCCATATTTTTACAAGTACCTTTATTGTAATTTAAATGAGATAGTGTCACTCATGAACTTAAAGGAAGCTGGAGGATGGCTAACTGATCCTACATTCCTATTTCATATTAACATTCTGATTTCACAAGCGACTTTCGCGCATGAGAGTGGATCCAAGGGATCAGCCTATGGATTAGGACGCTAAAGGGCAGATAATAATGATTGCTACCGTGGTTGCTTGGGCTGCTTTTCGAAGTGTTCAGCCCAAAACTCCAAACCCTCTAAAAAGGTGTGGATTGGCTGCCAACTGTCGACAATTATGGTCACGCTAACATCAGGCATATTGCTTTCTGTTTTCTACATCAAACGGAATAACATCAGATGAATACCAAGTGCGGGGCAACTGTCTTCTTTTCCGAAGCCCGATGGGACCACAAGGCTTCGCGGTCAATTTGCAGCCTTGCACGAAACTTCGCTCTGAGATGTGTGAGAATCGTATTGTCTTCGTTTCCATCCGGAATGTGTCGGCTGTGTATAAGTGTTTCAGAGACTAATTGGTGACCAACTATCCATAGTAGCGATTCGATTTGTCCTATGTACATATGACAGCTGCTAATAACGTCTACTCTATATGCAACCATTGATCAACAAATCCGTTCGGCGAAAGCTCACTCATTCTTCCCTCTAGCTACTTTGATACGCATTCGGAACACCTGCATTGGCCAGCTGTCTCGTGTCTATTCACTCGCAAGGTCGTTGCAGCATTCCGCTGATAAACATACGCAGGTCGGCACATACCAGTGTGTGGTCATGGTCCGTGCTCAAGCTGCAAGTCGAGCGCAGCCTCGCTGAGGGTAACTGCACATAATGTGATCAATTTGATTGGATATATGATCAGAAGCTTGTGGGCGCCGTGTGTTATCCTACCCTGGATGTTTTGTCGGAATTTAACGCTCAAAAGAAATCGACAAGAGTCATCACAAAACGGCAGCCAGCGCCCACCTTTAATATAACTGGATAAAGCTCCGTTTTGGTCTTTGAGATAAGGCTCACCAGTGGAAATTTCGCAGTTCGGGCGTTTACATCGTCAACATACACCACACAAACCATACGCTTTCTGAGACCAAGATTATCTTTCAACAATATTTAGTATTCTTAATTTATTACCTTCATTTTAAGAGAAGAAATATTCATGATTTCCAAGGCTTTCTCACTTAAGTTAAAGAGCATATTCATTAACAGATACTAAAAATGGAAGCTCAGAAACCAGCTTACCGATATTTTTGATTTACTGAACTCAGGAATTTTAACGATCGCGGAAGTTATAGATCTCTCCACTGCCATCCTTCGTAGTTTAGAACAGGGTACAACTGATCCGCTTTTGGTTTGGTGAGATTTTACCTCATTCTGATCTTCATTATTTCATGCTTTGCACCTGTCTTCGGCAATCGGTTTTGCACGTACTATAGCATCAACGTCCGTAGAACACCACATAGTGGAACTTTGGCAATGGGTCGGCGTGGATTGATTAAAAAGCGTGGTTATGTGCGGGTGAGCTATTTCAGCACGAGAGGGTAAGCTGGCTTGACACATGGAAGTGCTTCGAGCAAGCTATATGGTAAACTCCCAGAGCTGCTTGAAACAGTAAGATCCAACATGCACACAGGCTTTGGACTCTACTCACTTGCAAGATAATTACGACCGAAATAGGAAAATCCATATCGGCATTAGTGACAAATTTTGAAGCAAATAGCAATGGCTTGGTTTCGAAATGGATAAGGTGAACCTGAGTACTGCTAATTCAGAAAGTCAAGATACTTAAGAAGCCTTATTACGTTACAATATACGTGAAAGAAGTAGGGCACATCGGAATGTCCAAATAGGTATAATATTGCTACCGCAGCTCGAAAACAACTGGTGATGCTGATATTGTTATGGCATTAGAGTTCGAATGGGCTGGCCGGCCATATAAAGCCAGTTTCTTTAGTTACCTAGAGTAGAGTATATGTATATGTCAAAGTGATGTGTACTTCTGAATGAAATTATGGAAGCAATTCTGAACTTAGTAAATCTCTTGAATAACAGCCCGTTTGTATTGCCATCCGGATTTAAAGATAATGTCCTGCAACTTGATTTGCTTATGTCTAGTAAAAAAATGAATGCGAGATTACGGTAACTGTTATGCGAGATAGAATACCCACGTAGTGAAGACGAAGCAATAGCTTAATACAACAACGAATCAGTAATTCTTACATATTAAATATCCAGCAAAATAGACCCGACTGGAGTCAGCCTGCACATAGGCTTTTGACTCTACTCGCCTGCATGACCCTTGCCTCCGAAATATTAAAATCCGAATCGAAGGTAGTGACAAGTTCTGAAGCATGAAGCGATGGAAAGGTTTCCGAAATATAAAAGATGTAACGTGGGTACTGCTAGCTCACAAAACAAAATTCATGAAAATCTGTGAGGTTACAGTATAATATTGTTAAGAAGATAATTTTGTTAACGCGGATTGTAAACAGCCGGTGATGCTGGTATTGTTCTGGCATTTCAGTTAGCATACGCTCGTTAGCAATCAAAATACAGTTTCTTTAGTTATCTAGAGTATCTTTTGCGTATACTTTAAACTGCTCTATAAATCTGAATGGCATAATGGAAACAATATTAAACTTAGTAACTGTCTTGAATAACAGCCCTTTTGGATTTTCATCCGGATTTCAAGATATTGTCCTGCAACTTAAACTGCTTATGTCTAGTGAAAAGTGGGATTGCGAGCTTGAGGTAATTGTTCTGCGAAAGTACACTTACATCGTGAATATGAAGTATTAGCTTAACGCAGCAAATAAGTATTAAGCCTTACACATGAAACGTTCCGCAAAATGACCGGATGGTAGCTATCGGAGGTTGGCGGACTGATATGGCGGAGTGCCAAGTGATAGAAACGGGGTTTCTAGTATTATGGGTTATACGTTTGCTGCTGGCAGATGCTAGTCAAAGCAACAAATAAGCGATAGAACAATGTTCCGAATAGCTTTTGATTTCACCGTTAGGATTAGTTTCAACACCAAACGGAGTCGGACAAACTGAAGCAATGGGATCCATTAAACATGCCGTGCCATCTCTGTAGTATAAAAAATAACTGGAAAGTAATTTTCCTATTTCTACAGACGGAGTTCAACGCCCTTATATATACCTTCTACTTCATTATGTGCTTGCTTATAAACTTACATTTCGAAAAGCACGCTCAGAGCAAAACTGTCCTAATTCAATAGAGCAAAACACAAATTTTGTAAAAGCTACACAATGTTCTTGCTTAGTCTCTCCATTATATTCGGAATGACGACAAGCTCTTCCTGCTTAATACGGCCACCAGACTTGTTGAGTCATAATTGCGGCGCTCTGAGCGCCGACGCCGACCGGTCGATCGTTTCCCGGCTGGATAGCTCCAACTAAAAGTGGGAGAAGTGATGCAGAGGTTGAGCGCGTCAAGGTCAGGTTACGCCACCTAGCCTGTGCAGCAGCATTGTGCGCGCTAGTGCGTGAGTGTACATCTCCCGACAAACCAGTGACGCTTATTGATTGGTTCAAAAAGAGTGTGCTTAACTAAAACGTGTGGACTGCAAAACTAAACAGTTGATGTCTACCCAGTGTGGACTGCCGATGTACCATTGCCCTTACTTCTACTAAACTTCCATTTACAATACTGTTGTTCTGATTTCGGTTGAGTGTAACACAAACCGTCAGTTGTTGCCTTGGCATCTTACATGCCACCTCGATTGGTGGCTGCTCGCAACTGTAGTCATTGCCCTGGGTACCAGCCCTATCATCTGCACATGCATAAAATGCAGGACATTATAGGGTGACCTGCGCTCTATCGCAGTTATATATCCGTCATGGTGGTCAGCTGACATGCAACTCTTCGGGCCATGCAATCGCTAAGTGAGTGGTCAAGCTTTTAAAGCAGATGAGAGAGGAAGTATGCAGGATGAGTCCCCGTGAAGTGTTCGCATTTTTAGATACACTAACACATTTTGAGCTAACCGGAGGAGCGTTGATTTCAATGATTTTTCTACGGGCCGGTAGGAAACCTATGTAAAGAAAAAATTCGAAGGAAAGGCAAGTTATTTCGTCCAGAAAGAGGTTAACGGTTAGGCAGCAGATAGTTCGCTGCTGTCTTTCATACACACGCGGATCGACAGGGCGACATAATCAAGCGAACGACACCGGTGTCAGCGTGGCGGCTAGCTGGACTGCTGTTGAGCCAGGGTAGCCAGGGCGATTAAGCAAACTTATTTTGCGAGCGTAGTAGAGGTTGAAATATTCGGATGGCAACATTTCTACCTTGGCACTGTCAGTAAGAAACACTTCCCTAGCCACGGATGTGTGATGTATATTTGCCATCAAACACCGTATTTCTGTGCGCAATAATTACAGATCGTCGAAGCTGACCTTTTGCATACTCCATCAATTTGAGTTCACCTGTGACGAAACATATATAGGTCGGACAGCTCGCCATTTTCACATCGCATGAAGAAACAGAGCCCTAAATCTTTGCGAACTGGGGCACTTGCGTTTCAGTAATAAATATTTTCAGAAAATATAAACAGTGGGTCGCCTTCAGCCATTTGGTCAGAGCATTGAGAAGAGGTGAGTTGCGATATGTCAATATTTCGATTGTTCTCAGCAATCGCAAACACAATACAAGCGGGGTTCATATACAGTTATATACTGGGGGAAAAGTGGCACACCACTCAAAATAGCGGAAGCAAGAACACGGTAACCTAATAGATTCTCTCAATAGTTTCTGTTTACACAACACAGGTTGATGAGCACTAATTTGCAAAGCCTCACTAATGGCCAAAATTGTCGGCTTTTCGTTACGTAATAGCACCTTGAACACAGTCTCCTGGTTCACCTGATGTCGAATTGACAGGGAAAGCTTGGTGAGCGATGATGCTGGGCTCCAGTTTTTCATGCGGTCCACTTCGTTTTATTGCGTCATCAGTTGTTCCAACAACCTCGGCACATGTGCAGCTACCCTCAGCTATACGATGGTCAGTCCTGCCTATGTAAATGTCACTGCAAACACAGGTGAACTGGTAAACGACGTGAGAGACCGAATTGACTGATGAGTTTCTCTGACAGTCATGAAGAACAAAGCTTCGCGTTGTATGCATGAGTCGCAAGTAGGCGGTCGCGTAAGTGCGCTTAAGTGAGGACGGATATTATATCCGATATCGTTTGATACACTGTCGCTTTTGACATCAAGAATAAATAAACATTAATTTTCTCTGCTGTTAAAAACAGCATTTTCTACTTGGAAAGCCTGCTGTAGATCTGAAGACATTTCTCAGCATACACATGCACCAAGCTTTTGAACAAAATTGCTTCTTCAGCTTGCAACAGTTCCAGGCTGAATGTCCATCTGGCCCTGTAGAAGAACGTTTTCACTAGGCCACGTTGTATGCGACCGGTGCAAAGCTATACAAGTGAAGATGCTGCCCGCTCCAAGTTGCCTTGTAATGAACGGTGCGCTTTAGTACACTATCGGTCCGTCTATTAATGTGTATATTCAATAATGGCAGAATATCGTGTTGCTCCAACTCATGGGTCACAGATAGATGTAGATGAATTGAATTCAGAACTGTCAACAGACGCGCAAAATGTTCGTTGATGGTGAAGACTACGATGTCGTCCACATACAGCTTGTACAAATTAGGTTTACTAATGCTGGCAGCAACTTGTCTTTCTATCAAGCAATGAAGGATGTCTGCTAATAATAGTCCCAGGGGCTGCTCATGGCGACGCCGTCCATCCGTTGATAATGAGTCCCCTCAAACTCGAACCGTATACTTACGTGCATAACAGGATCCTATCCCTCAATACTCCAGGGGCAAGCCAACTGACATGTTTTGATTTGCGATGAAAGCACACACATATCCAACCGTCTCACGTAGAGGCACGTTTGTGAATAGGGTGTCGACATCTACTGAACAAAAGTGCTCCGCACTCAGCGACACGTGTTGCAGTATTTCAACTAATTCAAAGGAGTCCTTTAGGCAAGTCATGCCAGGGGTTTGCGTAACGGCTCCAACATTTTCGCTAGCCACCAGGCAACCTTATGATATGATGAGTTGTTCATACACATAATCGGGCGCAGTGGGTTACCTGGCATGTGTATTTTGGGAGCGCCCCTATTGAGACAATAAATTAGGTTGCCGTGTTTTTAAGTTTGACATTTTGATTGGTGTGACAATTCTTCCCCTGTAGATAACTGTCTAAGAATCCCGCTTGTATTGTGTTTGGGACTGATGAGAACAATAAAAATGTTGACATATCTCAAGTGATGTCTTCTCACGGCTCTGACGGAAGAAGCGATATGTTGTCCCACCTATGGGAATCAGGTTGCAGAGTTAACCTACTGAACACATTTACTCTGGTTTACTAGGTCCCTTGAACAAGTGGAAGGTTCTGCGTCCACCAATGCTAGCAACAGCAGAAGCTATTGTAGTCGGAATAATCCAATTTCCGCTATGCTCGCAAAAAATATTTGTTTAATCGCTCTGCCTATTCTGGCCGTATAGCAGTCAACCTACCTGTCACCTTAAAACTAGTGTTGTCTCTTTGATTACGTAACTCCGAGCGATCTGTGTGTGTGCAAGACAGCCACAAACTTTCCGCAGTCTAACACTTGATCTACACCTGAATGAAACACGGTGCATTTCATTCCTATTTTAAAATTGTATGAATTGCACCGGCCTGTAGATAAATAATATAACGTAATTGTTTTACCCCATGGGTGTTCGTAACGAACAGTTGTGAATAGTTACATTTTTAAGAGATTTTCATAGGATGTCATGTCGCTCTTTACGTATGTTGTTTAGAGGAGACAATGTGCCATCTAGGTTCTACTGTTCGATCACATCATTTGAACGTCGGCGATTCTAACAATCAGTTAAAAAACTACCCATACTGTATACAAGTGACATACAATTTCAATTTAATGGGTCATATCAACAATGAAAAATGATTTATAACAGGTATAAATGCAGGTGCTTCACAAGTCTATTATGGTGGTTAGACTGGGAAACGTTTGGTCACGCATAATGGAATAGCCGGTTCGGGCAATTACAGATTTCACTACACTGCCGTATAAAGGGAGTTTAAAATAGGAATCTGCGCACACAGAGCAACATGGGAAGTGTCAGGTAATAAGCGAGAAAATAATAATTGCGAGGACTACGCTTACTCGTGTGCAGCTACCTCTAGTGGATGGGATACAGAAATCCAGTTTCTATAGTAGTAGTTTTTATTAATTTGTTTCAAGGGATTTGGAGTGACTCATTCTCGAGTAAGTTTATAGCACTTTCGACTGTCTGTTGTGCATTAGTGCCAGCATCTAGTGGTCATTGGCTATAGGACGTAGTGTAAATGTGACATTTGCGCTATGGCGTTTGTTGAAAAGGAATAGGGTAGGAGCATCAATTCCATGTTCCTGGTTGGCGTTCCAATACTGTGACACTCGAATGAAGAAATAGTTTAGCCGACTTTATAGTCGACTGTACCGCATGACCATATAAACTGATGACCTCTTATCTGAAAGATTTGACTGAATTTAAGAAGAAGGCCGAGGTACTAGTTTGCTTACTCAGAGGCCTTTAAGTCTACATCAAACAAGCGAGTTCAACTTGTACTAGCAAGTCGAGATTGCACTTGTGAGAAGCACGCTGTAGAATTTGTGATCCTTGACGATAGTTGTGCTTGCTGTTGTGCCGCATGTTGAGAAGTTTGCAATTGGTGAGGTTGAAATTCATCACGTTCTCCATGGACCATATGTACCCTTCGTCCAGGTCCTCCTGTAACAATCTGTGATCTTCAACTGCAGATATGGTACTCCATACCTTTAGATTCGTAGTCAATATCAAACAGTTAGAAGATGGCACGTGTGTGAGATCATTTATGGAAACCAGGAATAGGCGGAAGCTAAGTAAGGAACCCTGAAGTACGCCGCACTGAACTTCGATGTATTCCGATAGGTTGCCTCCGACCTTCACATGCAGTTGACGTTGCACGAGAAAGTCTCATATCCAGCCCAGAACAGGATTGCTGATACCATATTTCATAGGTTTGTGCAGCAAAACGCGATTACTAGACGGTCGAATGCCTTGAAGAAATCGAGATAAGCCGCGTCAAATCCTACACCAGCGTCCACATATTCCGTCCAGCTTGCACTCTCAATCAACTGATTAGTGGTACAGAAGCGATTCTGACAACACCATGCTGCTCCGGAACTAGAATTTTGTTGTTCTCTAGGTACCTCATCAAACCCTCAGCTACAATGGAATCCATACCTTGGCGACCACAGGAAGTAGTGATACCGGGTGATTATTTGCTAGTTCATCACGGTTGCCAATTTTGTAGAGTGGCGTGATGATTCCGTAATTCTATATCGCGGGGACGTGCATCTCCTTCAGACATCATTCAAAGAAATTTGCTAGTGGCGCCGCCAAACACATGGCAGCAACTTTAACGCCTTCGGTTGAATGCAGTCCGCACCCAGGTAGCTGAACACGAGCGGCGACATAAGCCAATTCAGTAAAGCTGCGGAGATAAACGATATGTGAATAAGCCCTCAAGGCGGTATTATCTGCTTAGGCAAGATGTATATTGATTGCACACTTTAGAATTTACGGCCAAATTGTTGTCCAAGAAGGTCGGCCAAGTCATGTGCGGTTTAGGCTAACCCGCATGCTGTGTGCAGCGCAGGAATACAGCGCTTAACACGGCGCAAATTGTTTGCGTGTCTGTATACTGTTTTGGTTTGAAGCAAAACTTTTCCACTAGATTTTGTTGGTTCTTCAGTTTATCCTCTCGAACGAGTTTTACACTGTGGTTCCTTTGTATTATGTAGACATACCAAGTATCGTCGTTCGGGGAGGCTACGTAGGTGTGCCATGACAAGCTTTTTATTGCCAAGCATTTACGGGTCGTGCTCCTTTGGAAAGATTTCATTATTTTAGGCCGGTAACGTTTGGTTTCCGATGTCCTTGTCACAGGCTAGGTAAATATGTCGACCAATTCTGCGCAGGCCACCTCAGGGGTCAATTCGGCTAAGTAAATCCAGCTTGTTGCATCAATGAGGTCGGACAGGTCGTTATAGTTGATTACATGTGATTCCTCGGCATGCTGTTTAGGATAATCCGCGTAGCACATGTAAGGAAACACTAGTGTCGCATGATCGCTGCTGCCCAAAGGGGTGTAGATTTTCACTCTTGGCCTTCAGTTCCCAATTAGCAAATATTCGGTTCAATATGGATAACCTGTTATTTCACCTGAATCTGGTGAAGGTAGTGACGTAAAGCGGGAAGTCTGGAACCAAATATTGCAGGTCAGCTTTGAATTGCTCTTTTGGTGTGGCCTGGGATTATAGAGCACGTAAGTTGAAGTCGCCGGTGACCAAAACGTGACTGTACTTCCTGTTTATCACTTGCCTCAACGCAGCCACCAATTTACAGTCAATCTCAGGAGTAGACGATGGTGTGCGCAACCAACAACAAATAGGCCAAGATCGTTCCCTCTCAGCCGTAAATTGCACCAAATGGAGTCAGGTGCAACGGTTTCCGAATCGTTTATGGGTTCGCATTGCATGATATTACGAAAGTAGAGAGCAACTGCACCACCTTTGCTGGCTCAATCGTTCCGGACAACGGATATGACTGTTAGTTCGATTTCGGCATCCGGTATCTCACAGAGCATCCACTTTTCTGTGAAAGCGATGAGGTCCCAATCTGCTGACGCGTGTCGAAGTCTTAATTCAGCTAATTTGCTGAGTAGATCTGGAGCATTTGTGTACATGCATAATATCTACTCGGACACCAAAAATGTGTTAGATTAGATGGATGACGCAAGTGAGTTCAAGCCGACCAATAAACGGTTGACGACAAATCGTCTTTTTTCGATAAGTTGCAGACTGCAGAGACAAGTTTGGTATATAGTCAAGTATCAGATCCTCCGGATCCCGGTGTTTGTTCGTGCTCCGATGTGTCCCTTCAGATATTATGGCTACTGTTGAAACTGTCGATGAGTCGGTTGCTGCAGTTGACATTTTCAGTGAGAGTTTCGCCCACATGGAAATGTCCATAAAAAGGTGCTGGTGTTTCCGCTGCATTCAGACACATTTCTGTTGACAATCTGCTACGGAATTTAGTCCAATTCTTTAGTAAGGTTTGTGTCGTTATTCCTGGTAACAACACTAGTTTTAACAGCCTGGGACCATACCGATTATTCATTGGAGATATGGGGATTCTTGTCAACGGGGTGGCAACGACATTTTGGAGAGAAAGAGCCTCCCGGGTATAGTGCCATTGCTCGTGGTCGTGCATCATAAAATCGCCGGAAGAGAACCAGTAAGCTTAGGAACCCGTGTGAACGCATTATTTTCTTGAAATTTTCTGCACCTCTCACCTTTAGCGAGATCTGCTGAACGTTCTTTCCCCTGGATTTTATGTAGTATGCGCACTTGAGTCCTTGCGGAGACGATTTTCTGACAGCAGAGTGGCCTCAGTTTCGTCCGCCGAGTTTAGTGTTACCCAAAGTAACCGGGATTCATCGAGGTGCAACAAGTTTTGGTGACGAGAGTTTCCTTTAATATCCTGGGCTTATCAGAGACACCAATCGACCTACACATGGAACCCAATGGATTTCGTTCGTCCGCCAACTTACAATTAATCACATTGCAAACAGAAGTACTGAGTAGAGTTCTATTGACCACTTGGACCGTCGCAAGCAGATGAGCAAATTAGGGCAAATCTATCTGAGATGAGTTATAGATCTTCACACTGTTACGGTTGATATGCGGATGGTATAGTTTGATTGACTTGCAGTCAAAACTGCACAGAGCAAATTTTGTCTCCTTCTAACTCAGCGCATGGCAATGCTAATTTCACCCTCGATTCAGCACGCAATGTGTATAATTCACTCCCAGAGTTCCAAACTAGCAGATCAGATGGGTCAACCCAACGGAGGATGCAGAAAAACATTGCGTGGATTGGACAATTTTATCAGCTTTGTCCCAATATACCAGAAGTGGAAATTGCTTAGCTGTAAAACCATAAGTATAAGAAGGATTTGTATTGGGGACACACATCCGCAAGAGCTGAAATACTTAGGTTGCCTTTTAACTGATATGGCTATCACGAATTTTCAGTTCGGAAAAATATTAAATGCCAAGAAACGAACGTCAAAACCTATTCGGTCGGAACAGTTTGGTTTACTTATCATTGCATTTCAAAGTGCATAGGGGAGCGCAGACCACGTCTAGAAGGATATCGGTCTTGATAAAATATTTATATTGCTCAACAAGCTTATGGCTGCTATTTACTTCAACGCCTAAGATGATTAATCAACACAAAGGCAAACCTTTCGGTAAGGTAATTGTTTATGTGTATACTATTTACATGTTCATGTCGAGCAAGTTATATTAAAAGAAACCCCACTATACTTTCTCTGACAATCCGTGGGTGCTGTTAGACATTGTTTTGTGGAGTTGGAACCAAAACACTAACGAGCGCCATGTTGATACTTTTAGCCAATTTTAAACACCAAATTGATACTCACCAATGTTTTCAGTCAATTTACCATGTATCTGGATGTCATAAATGCGCGGTAAGCAATGGCTTACTAGCCGCATAAGAAATGATCACCATCCGCATCCAGAATACTGAACTATTTGCAAAGACCATTTTTTCGATAATCTACTTCTACCTGGCCACATCTCACAATAACCCTTGTAGGGGAAAATGTCGTTGACATGTCCTTGAACGCTGGTAAAGCAAACACAAGACCTAATCATTTAACTGACCTAGAACTTTAAATTATAGCATTTTATGTGTTTTAAGTTCATTTTACTTATATCATCCCTGGTGCACATGCCCCACGATATCTACCGAAATCGGTATTTTTAGCTTTTAATTTTCACCCTTACTATCCCACGGGACTTGTGAATTATTTACATCCTTACCTGTTCGTTGCAATTCTGGTAGGCCTTACTCTTAGTTTTCATAGGATAGTGTGGTGGGCGTAAGCAACGCAACGTTATGTACGGTTCACCTAGTAGTTATAGAATATAGGAGCAGCGTTCTTCAAGCAAGCATATAAATTTTGTCATGAGCAACAAGCAACCCAAAGAAGCCCACGAATGCGGCTTGTCTTTCAAAGAAACTTTGTAATCGCTAGAATATGTGAACCGATGGCGACAGTTTAAGCACGTTAAAAAAGCTGGGGAGTAGATTTTATATCATTTATTTTGCTGTGTGTTTTTGTAGTAAACCGATTCAATTTATAACTGAATTGAGTTTTGAATTTGAGAAAAACGATCGCCGTTTGTATGTACACAGAATGAGATGGCAAAGTAACAATATAATAGGCTACATGTTATGTTCATATTGTCTTTTTGTTATGGTTAACAACCCATCAACGATGAGCATCATGAACACGGTTTCTTGTAACCACATAGATGACTGTTTTGCAAGCGATAATCTTGTCCCCATCATAAAGCGTCCATTGCACGCTTAGATTTCCCTGAAAAATAGATAGAAGGGGCAGCATATTTATAGTACTTGATACGATATCATTCCACATAACTTAGTGTTAGGCGTTCGCTTGATACCTTGCCAAAGCAACTGAGCATCAGCGATATCAAGAACACAGTATACATTGCATATGTAGCAGGGTTATTTACAGATTTCTATCTGATCTATTCAAAGGGGCATAAAAATGCTTTATTTTTTAATGGATTGGCAATTTATATTCTCAAATCAGCTATACACGTTAGTAGAACGTTGTTAATAGATTTGAAATTCGCAGAATACTGAGCCAAACCTTCGTAGCAGAATTGTATCTGGACAAATGAGTAATCTGCAAAAAAGTTTGTAGCATTGGAAGGAACTTACCAGTTTAAGAGACGTAAAAACTGGGATGCTTTGTCGTATTAAATAATAATTCTTATAACGCAACATAGCAAAGTCTTTCCCCATGGTAAAGGAACGCCAGTTTTTGGAGTCAAACATGGTTACTGGATCGTACGGGTAATCATACCAGCCGATAATTTCCACGCTGTAATTTTTTATCAATTTATCTGTAATTTATAAAAGAAAATCACGTTTGAACTGTTATGCGATTAAAAAGTTGTTTGAAACCATGGATCAAACAAAATGCGACGACAAAATTTGGATCCACTGCAGTTCCATGGTAAATATATTTCGGTAAATGTCATAGATATGAAAAACGTCCCCTAATTTATTTATACTGCATACTTATCCTCTAGATGATGTTGAAAATTAAATGCTGTTGAGTCAAATATTTTTGCAGCGAACTTAGCGGTCTCTCTATTTTTAGTTAGCTCCATATCCTTTCAATAAAGTTGATGGCATTTTTAACCACTTACAAGTTAGGTTTTAATCCTTATTCTTTGAAATAGTTTTGTACATTCCAGCTATGCACTTTCACTCACCGTAGGTAATTTGAATATCCAATTCGGTATAATGTGCTTGGTAAATATTACAGACGTATTGTGCACAACCGTCGGTAACAAAACGTTGTACATTGTTTGGAACTAGTAAAACACATAGTATTTTGTGAAAAACAAAACTGATATTTATATTATTATTTATAAAATATATATAAATTATTATAATAAATGTTCTGTAAAAAGAGTCCCAAATTGTTATAATTTCGCCTCTGAAAACAGCATCGGTTTAATTTTAAAAACATTCCATTCAATCTTTCTGTTAATAGAGTACGTATTAGTTACGACCAATTAAAATGCGTTACAGCAATCAAGATTAAATCTCTTATAGCAGTGGGAATTTCGACGATTATTTAAGGAATAATAATACGAGTATTCACTGCTGTTTACATCCAAAACAACAGCTTATTACACGCAACGTGTATGGAAATGAACATATTGTTGAGCTTGTTTCTGACAAAGACAACGTATCTTTCATTATTCAAACGTAATCGTTCCAAATACCAACATGATCTAATTAGTTAATAAAATTGAACGGTTAGTTTATATGCGCCTATTCTCTGACTTTTATTAAAAATATTGGCAATACTTTATCTGACTAAACTATATTATTACATATTTGGTTAGCTGAAAGTGCATAGGGAATGCCATGGTATTTCCTGGATTAATACTAATACGGAAAACTAATTTATGAACTTACAACAAGCGAAACGCCTAAAAGCGGAGACTAATTTCATTATTGTAAATATCACGTTCACGACTTCCGCGATCATACGCTTGGTTGTCATTCTCAAGCAAGTAACTCTACTCGATATCTCAACGCAGCGGATAGTCCTTATATATAACACCGAATGTTTTCCTCCGAAAATTTAAATATGTACATTATGGTGAAATGATTAGTCTATTATTTGTATACGAGGCTTAGATTAACGTATCTGCCTCCTAAGAGTGGAATCGACCAAGTGCATTTATTAGCCAAACACAATTGACATGCGCATATTTGCTAAACGTGTCAAGATAATTTTATCAAATAGCGCAAATACTAGGATCACCATTACAGACCCGTACGTGGTTAATTCCGCTTTTGGTTTTCGAGTATGCTAAATAAATATGTCCAAACTCAAATTGATTTCCGGGTAGTTATCATTCGCTAAAATATACTTGATGAATTACCAAATTTCACTCGATCGCCAATGCGAAACCATCTCTCAAATTAAATTCTTAAACAAGAGTTTATTAGCAAAATTAGCTATGCGCATGACCATCTCGGATGTTTGTGTAAGCAATTCGAAGAGTTTAACTAGTGCACTTTAAACCCAAGTGTGCCTGAACGGTAGTTGACGTCTCCGTAACTGTAATTTTAACGGAGCTATTAACTCTGCTCATTTTGTTTCTTGTAGTATGGACGTATAATTTATTGAATTGTCAATTTGCATAAACATTTTGCTCCATAATATTTAACTAACTAAGCACATGGGTAAGTTAAAGTTTAAAATGCGCCTGAATGTTTATTTCTATCTATCTGTCAGCTAATAATAACGAAGAATCCTGTACTACTTTTTTACTTTCGCGTAACACCCATTGCATAACGCAGTCAGATCACTTCGGTTGTTTAACTGCAGGTAATGAAGCGATGGTATTTGCTTTGTAGTAACGCACATCGACAATTTAACACTCGTCGCCTAGCAAAAGAAATAAGTTCGATTTGGTCCTGAGTGTGTTACGCTATGATAATACTAAATTATTCTTTGTCTGCTTTGAGTATGTTGGGAGAAAGATAAACCAGTGAATTGGTTAAACTCTTAAGCTGTTTTGCTAAGCGCTCCTTTCACATTAGCAAGCTGACGGCTGCGAGTGAAAAGTCAAGGACAAGTATGTTGTCAGAAAAATATTTGAGATTAGTTCTCTTCTACATTTAACAGTGACCTCCTACATCATAAACTGCAGCAGTTTACCACGAATGATTATCGCTCAGAACGAATAAGTGGGGTTGGCGACAAATATAAGTTTACAGTGAGCCTTAGCTCTATGGTTGGTACGGTTATCTACCATGTTTAGTAGCGCATGGTAAAAACGAAATTCTACCTCTGGTCGTATATATTATTTCGCTAGCCTCTAGGTGTGGGGGTAATCTTTTTAGATCAATGATGTTTCATGCGTGTCCGCTGTTTTTACCGCAGTCTGCATGTAGCATTCTCAACTGTTTGTAGTTAAATGAACACATTTGGCGATGTTTTCACATCGTTGCCCCACGTCTTTCGGAAGTATTAGGACTTGCCGGTTAAATCAATAGGTTACTAACTAGTAATTCCGTGTCAGGGACTACACGTGCTTCCGACGCGACAGACTATAAAATGATCGAGACGGCATGCTGTAATACATTCAGTCCTTACTGTACGGGAGACCGGTACACGCCTACCGAAGCGAATATGGACTGTGTGAAGATTTATGGCACTCCACCCGCCTGAGACAGGGTTGACTGCTTGCGGGTTCAAGTTATCGCATCCCGCGAAGACAGCGTCTGGATTGGTTGACACATACCAGAAACTACATGACTCAACTCCGCTTCCTGCTTAAGGGTTATTATATCTTCCCTTGAATACGGCGGCCTGAGGTTAAATTTTGCCTCCAACACTGTGAAACCCTAGGCCCAGTTTGCGGAGATAGCAATTGAAACTGGAGCAGCACAACATGTTACACCGAATTTCGCTCCATCGAGCCTGGACCTACATCTAACGAGTTGCTAGTAACGTGTATACTAAATGCAGGTACTGGAGCCGCTGGTAGTTAGTGACCACTCAATGGTGTTAGCCAAACTAGAACTGCCCTTGCCCTACTCACGTCTGCCGGAGCCGTCCTACAATTATTGGAAGACAGACTACAATTGTCTAAATCGAGCCACATGTAAAGCAGGCTGGTCGCTGATGCAGTATTCATCTCTTGAAGCCAGTTGTTTAAGTATATTAAGGGTATGCAATCGTGCTACGCTTGTTTTGTACCACACAATTATCGGAAATCTCGACCGGTGAAGCCACAGTGGTTCGGCAGAGAGTACAGTCAATCGGCTGGGCACTTCATCTCGGTTTTATACAAGTGCGCATACGCCTATAAGGATTTGTAGGTGTGCAGGCTCTAATGAACAATAAAGCCATAAATACTGTGTAGTGAATGTCCGTAGTCTACTCACCAGTCTTGACGGCTGGAGACCGGTCGGATCCGATTGGATTCACTCGGTACTTTTGAAGTGCCTATCGGCCGTCATCTTACGTGCCGTGACGGATCTGACAACAGCTCGCTGCCACAAGACATTTAGCAAGCTTTGGGGTAAATCTCCTGATGTAAGCACAAGTGCAGGAGTTTATGTGTATAAATACAATTTTATCGAAGAACTCGATAAAAATTTATCGAACAATTCCATCGCATTGAGGCTGGACCTTACCGTCATGCGATGGTTTGTGTGCCTCAGCGATACATTGAGCTTTACTGGGTGGTGCTTTTGCACCTTCAGCGTCACTCATACCAGATTGGTCAATGGTTAGAGGCCAGACAAACTCAGCCTTCTGGCCCTGTAGGTTGGGGGTTAGAATGAGGGTGGCACCTCATTCCTTAAAACGGACTCCTTGTAGCCCAACGCCAACCCCGCTGCCTTGCGGTCAGGATTTTAACCAAAGGTTTTGGTTGAGAACCCTAATCGTTCTCCTGTCTAGGCCTAGGCAACATGACATTATACTCCCCACGCAATACCATGAATCGTACCTAAAACAAATTGCTGATGCTCTGGCCACCGCAGCGGATTTTCAACGGTGCCCCATCTGCTGCATCGAGCAAGGTGGATAAAGGTTTGGATGCTACTGCTCAAGCCTTCCTGTCTTTTCCCCCTGGTACGTATATTCACTCTTACCGTCCCTCTCTCACTCA
>CALYDF020004297.1:0-19386 GCA_944474145.2 Dicrocoelium dendriticum
TCGATTGGACGTTCACACGTTCCACGCATGCACACTGATTGGCCAACAGTCGGACGCATTGGAGTAAGTTGTTTGACTGAATCAAAGGAAAAATGTCATGCATTCACAAAGGTGGGTAATTATGGATCCAACTACCTGAATATACCGCAACGTTCCACTCGCCCGCCGCCTGCGTTTTCGCCTGGTCCTGTTGTTTGCTGAATATACGTTTTGTCCCTGAAGGACCGACTTTTACACAAACGTTCTGCGAAGAAGGCCAAAGTGTTGATTGCCGGTTCTCAGTACCTTCACTGCATGTTTTGAACACTCGAGATCTTCCAGTACCAGTACACCAAACTCAGGCTCCTGAGTGGCCTTCCTCAAGGTGTGGTCTCCAATCTTGGAAACGCTCACCGGCTGGTGACGCAAATGGATCACCTTACACTTAGCTATGTTAAACTGAAGCAGGTTCCTCGTTGACCATTCATAAATGAAACATTGGTCATGTTTGAGTCGATCTTGATCTCCATTGGCACTACTCGGCCACCATTTCTTGACCACATTAGCGAAAACCTGGAAATTTGGGGAGATCATTCTTACCATATAGTTCGTAAACACCGGGAATAAGCGCAGTGCTAGCACCGAGCCCTGTGGGACCCCACATTTCACCTCAGTCGCGGTAGAGAGGGTCCCCTTACACGCACTTGAAACCTTCGTCAGTGAAGCAAGTTGTCAATCCAAACAAGCACAAGATATCCGATTCCGTAGCTCTGTAGCCGGTGAAGTAGGATGCGATGATCCAGGCGGTCGAAAGCTTTGGAGAAATCCAGATAGATGATGTCGGCTCCGAACCCATCATATGCCACTTCCATCCAACTACCTCATGTAATCAGCAAGCTGGTGGTGCATGACTGGTGTTGACGGAAGCCATACTGCTCCGGTGCCAAGATGTTCCATTTTGCCAGGTAGTCCACCAGAGCCTCAGCGAAGACGGATTCCATCACCTTCGCGAGCACAGGGAGGAGAGGCACTAGGCGATAGTCTGCAGGCTCTGAACAGGTACTGCCTTTAAAAGTTGGGGTGATAATACTACACTTCCATATAGTGTGGACTTATTCACCAAATCTCCTTTGCATGAACTGTGCTAGTGGTTTGTCTAGCTTGGTGGTCGCAGCCTTCAGTGCTTTCGGGCGGATGTTGTCGACTCCCGGAGAGCTATGCTCGCGCAGTGATAGTAACTTCCTTAGCACAATTGGTGGGTTGAAAATTCTATGTGTAAATCCTGGAGTCAGTAATGTGCAGGACATATCGGAAAGGTAGAGGCTGCGATTTCGAAACTTGTGGTGTGTTGTAGTCACAAGACATTAGCTGCTTCTTCAATGCTTTTTACGTTACCGCTTGTCGTGAAAAGTGGAGGGATGCCATGCTTCATTTCAGGAAGATTGTTGACTTGCCTATACAGCAGTTTGTTGTTCGCCAGAAATGTTTTGGCTAGGCACTGTTGATAAGTTACTTTGTCCTCACGGACAAGTGTAGTGCCATGGTTGCTATGGGTCCGGAAATTGCCGTAACCGTCTGTGTCTTGGTTAACTTTGTGGGCACGCCATGCTGCATCCATGGTTATCATACATTTTCGACTGTTGCTGCTAAAAATTAAAGGAATGTTTTGCAGGACGAAGGGGTTTGGTCTCTGATGCTCTCTTGACCATGTCGCTGAGTCTTTCAACCAACTCTGTCCAAAGGTTGTCCAGGGAATTGTTGTTTGAGTACTCTCAAGCAGATGCGTCGGCATGTTCTTTCAAGACGTGATAGCGTGTGATCGTATGATTTATCTCCGAGCGTTCAGATGGATACTCTGCATGACACACATAGTTGAATCTTATCACTATATGGTCGCTGAGACCTAATGGACCTTACATCAATAACTTGTCAACCATGAGTTCTTCATTCGTGAACACAGGGTCCAATATTGACGGTTTGTTTACTGTCCTAAATCTAGTTGGCGTGGTGACATGATTATACAGGAGAAGACTAGCGTAAGTTTCTGCAAGTCTGTTTTCACATATTCACCGGGTGATGGATTTTACTCATTTATTTCTGACTTGCTACAGTTTGCAGTATGATGGATCCACATTTCGTTTACCTGCAGATGTGGCGCTTTTAGGCGGACGGCAGTTTCGCTTGCTGCTTTGAACCGGAGCGCGTTTGGCAGTGTGTTCCGAAATGACTGTCAGCGTTTCATTAGCCTTAGTGCCATCTGACAAGTTGGTAGCAAAACCTCCATTATCTTTCGGCCGCGCCGCTGTTGCGGGTTGATCTTGGCAGCCTGGAGAGGGAAGCCGCTATACATAATTATATATGCGCATCTGTCAAAACGACACTGGAGGTTAACGCAGTGCGACGATTTGCGTACCTCCATGACCCATTGATCTATACTGGCTAGTGCCTTCGGGCCCCTGGAAAGCTACTGCTACCAGGTTCGTCAATGGTGAGATGTCAGACAAAGTCAGTCTCCTGGTTTTCCAGGTTGAGGGTTTGAAATGCGATGGTGTCCATTTCTGTAAAAGTAAATCACTGGCACCCCGCTGCCTTGCGGACAGGCTTTTGAGCCAAAGACTTTGGTTGTAGACCCTAATCATCCTCCTTTCTAGGTTTGGACGCCCTGGCAGTATCTCAGCCCACATACCACCATGACTATTTATTCAAACGCCAAATACATCCTGCATCGGCCGTTGCGCAGCTTATCAAGGGTCGCCTAACCTGTTGCATACAGCAGGGCGGCTAAGCGAAAACATTCTAATGCTGGCGCCTTCTTCCTTTACCACCTGTCAATTTTAGTCCCACCCCAACCCCATTACTAACTTTCCTTCTAAAATTATCAGCTTAATTGACAGCAACCGAAGTGCCACTGGAGTAGAACCATCTACAGCCACCTCCCCACAATACCAATCGGATGCCTATCGGCAACAGTCCCTTATAAAGCAACGCTGCCCAGTTTCCATGGCGGCGTTCAAGGTTCGCACTAAGACAAATAGGTCAACATGTTGCACTCGCACGCATCTTGGACACACTGGGTATTGATGTGGGTTGTGTGTCCGAAACTAGGATCAATGACCCTGACGGGGTTATTGAATTTACTTCACCTGGCTTGTCCTCTCGTTATTCGTTGCACGCATCCGGAGTCGCCGATGTAGCACTCACGGCTCAAGCTGAGATAGGCATCATTATCAGCTCTAAGGCTGAGTCCTTGTTGGTCAGTTGGATTCCGGTGAACTGCTGTTTATGTCCAGCCCGTTTGACGACATCAGCTAAGGTTGCTTCAGGAAGTAGTACAAAGCGCTGTTTGTTGGTGCTTTCCGTTTATGCTGCACCGAGTGCAGTTCTAATGCTGTCAATGGCACATTCTATCACGAACTAAACACGCTACCACGCAGTGATACTAGTCCAGACAGTAAAATACTTGCAGGGGACATTAATACATAAGTAGGGCATTTGAGCTCTTTAGAGACTCAGCTTAATGGTAATTATGGGCTTAACTCCCAACAGACAGACAACGGTGAGCGTCTGTTGCGACTGTGTGCGGAGCACCAGTTGTTTCTTAGTAGCACTGCTTTTAGACACAGCGGGCGCCGAAATGCCAATTGGCGCCCTCCTGTAGCTGGCCAGCCTTGGACCCAAATTGACCACATGGCCAAAAGTTACAGGTGGCGTGATTCCATCCTGGATTGCCGCTCGTACTGGAATACCTGCGTTGACCCTAATCATGCTTTGGTACGCTGTCGTTTCTCCATGTAGTTTACAAGGAGGCACACTAAGCTTCTCCCCCGATTGGCAACTGAGAAATTGTCTCAGCCCTCGGTCAGACAAACCTATGTAGACACACTGCATACCGAACTTTCGCTGTCTTGTTCTAAGGACATTGAGCTTCAATGGAATTGGATCTCGGCCGCCATGCACGACGCAAGAGCATCTGCTTTTGGCATTATCAGTCGTCATACCATTTACTAGATATCCGAGAGGTCGGTGAACCTACTGGAATCCAAATGGAAACTCCCGACTGGTTTTCAGCACGATGTGACCAGACGCACTATTAAGCGCGAACTGTTTGTTGATGTAGAAACCTGGTGGACTAGTAGGGCTCAAGAAACGGAGGATGCAGGAACAGTATTCAACTACCGCAATCTCTTCCAGCTGATCCGCACCACTGGTAACTGGAAACCCGGTGTCAGTGAGACAATCAGAGCTGAAGTCTACGTGACCCGCGTTGTGCTTAGCTCGAAACTTTACAGAACATGGCTCGCAAACTGAAACTAGTTGCGCGTCTGCTGCCGACTCCTAATCGGATTGCCTGTTTGAACTATGTTTGGTGCCGAGTTATCTGCGGGGTCATGGTTGATAATGACATGTGGCAGCGAAAGACGCAAAGGAGCTGTGTCGCCGATGCCGCCTTATATTTGCACGATAGCCAGCTGTTTGTGATGGTACGTGGCTAACTCAGATGGCAGGCGCCTTTACTTTGAATGTTTGCTTAGGGCATTAAGCTTTCCAGGTAAGTCCGCTTTCTCGCCCTGTTATTATTCTTTATTCCATAGGTCATCATGTTTGTATGGCAGCGAAGCATCAGTTCAATTGGCTGATGTACTGCTGTTGAATTAATATATATATATATATATATATATGCCGTATATTATGGTGTTCAAGCCTATCCGTATTTAAGCCGACAATGTAACTTTAGAACGTCATAGTTGTCTGAAATCCTAAGTCCGTATTTTAGCCTACCCCCCAAAAATCAGTAATAAGAAAGGAAATTGTTTCTCACGATTTTGACTTCAGCACTACCTGCTATCACTTGAGTGTGCTCAAACGAAAGCTGCTCTACTGTTGATCAATTTTGGCGGCCTAATGTGTTATGATCGCAGTTAACGGAACTTAGAGCTGTCAGAACAAAAATTTTAATTGCACTGTACGGTGCATAGTTTTGATGTTGAGTCTCAGGAAACAGGTAAGACAGCCGACAACATGGGGTAAGGTGAATGGGTATCTCAGACACCGCCTCGCATAGTCGGGGGACGTCATGCTTCTGAACCGAATTGGAGCAGCTAATGAGAGGGAAGTTCACGATCAGTGTGGTGGAACGACGTTGTACTTGTAATGCACCAGATGGACTTGCATAGCGTAAGGTATAAACGTTATGATTTGCTAACCAAATTAGTGCCAACGCAACGTCACACGATCCAGCTGACAGAGAATATGCCCACATTTCATACAATCTTCCAAAGCCGTGGAAAAGCGAAAAATTGTCTGAACAGAAGCGATGTGCATATGCTGCTGGCTTTAACTTGAAAGTTCTCGCTTCCGCCGAGTCTTATAACAATTGTATGGCTTCACGCCATTTCACGGTGAATGAAAAGCAAGTGAGAGAATGGCGAAAGGAAAAGTCAGAATTGTCACTAATGCCTGTACGCAAGAGAGCAGCAGGGGTAGAACAACCATGTTTCATGCACTGGAGGGATAATTATCGCAGTGGGTTATGGAGTCACGACATATCGGGTTAATTGTTACCCGAACGAACAATCGGATCAGGGCACTCATAAGGTTAAAATTCCGGAATTCCAGCCATCAAAACCAGAAAATCTTGTTGCTTCTTCCGTATGGTACAATCGCCTTATGAACCGATTCAACATGTGTCTAAGGACCAGCACAAAATTAGCCCAGAAACTGTCAAAAGAATTGGACAGTAAAATTGCATCTTTTCAAAGCTTTGTGATGCAGATGCGAAATCAATACGACTTTGAACCCTCCCAAATAGGAAATATGGACGAGACGCCCGTGTGCTCGGACATGCCGTCAAATCTCACCGTGGAGTAGAGAGGCGCTAAAACAGTTTTTGAAAAGACGACGAAACACGAGGATACACGGTTCACAGTTGTTTTAGGGTGTAACGCAGATGGTTCCTGTCTATCAGCTTTCATTATTATTTAGCGTTAGACGCTGCCTAAAGGAGCGAAATTACCAAGCAGAGTATTTGTGCGGGATCACGCGAAATGATGGATGGACGAGAGTGGCACTGTAGACTGGCTGGATACAGTTTAAGGAAAGCAAAGCGGTGCACTTTTAAAGCAACCATTCATGCTGGTTTAAGATTCCATTAGGGCATACCAAACTGAGAACGTGGAGAAACGATGCCGTTAGCTAAAGTCATCTGTGCCTTTAATTCCTGATGGACTTACATCAATTTTGCAGCCACTGGATGCCTGTGTCAATATGTCCTTTAAAGATGGTCCTCGGGCCAGGTGGACAGAATGAATGGCATCGACTGACTTAGCGTTGACAAAGGGTGACAAGGTGATAAAGGTTGACAATGTTACAATCGCAGAGGGAGTGAAAGAAGCGTGCCTGGATATTCCATCAGAAATTTTCATACGATCATGCAAAAAGCGCTGCAGCCGTAAATCTATGGATGGAAAAATGCTTTTACACAGGTAAAAAGAGCACTAGCTTAGCAGGTCGCACAGGAGTCATCCTGTGAAAATTCGAATTTTAGGAAAAAATGTCAGCGTTTTTAGGTTCACACTGTTGGACTCACCGCGGTATTCATAAGTATAAATCTACTGTAAAAATGTTTGATAATACACATGTGTATCCGCTTAAATACACATGTATTATATATATATATATATATATATATATATATATATATATCCATTTACACTGATTTCGGTAAAGCTGGAGAGCGCAATGATTGTCTGCGTCCTGTTGTTAATGTGTGAACAGAAATCAAATCAGGTAATGCAGGTGTTGTAGCGCATCTTCGAACGTTTTTATACAAGCAGGTAGTTTGAGCCACAAAAGACAAAGGTCGAAAGCGCGTCCCAGGAAATATCAATTTCGAAAAGAAAATTGATTCTTTCGCACTCAAGCCGACTGTATTAGGTGGCAATTTTCCATTTATGACCACTAAATTCTATGTTTCACCTAGGCTTCAGCAGGTGGCGACAAGCGTGACCGGGGTTTACGAAATCGGAAACTCCAGGATGAGGTCACCACGTAGACAGCGATATCTTCCGTTGTACACTCCTGGGCTTTCAGCCGCCTATGCTATTGAAGGTGGGATAAACCCTTAACATTTTTCGGTGCCCGTTGCTGTGCGGTCCTCAATGCAACCAGGTCGCGTTTTATCAAGGGTTGCCAATCTTGGATCGGGTATTCTACATGGAGCCTCACATACGCATTGAACATTTGGGAGAAGATGGAGGAATGGAACCGCCCGAACACCCTACGTAACAGACCAACATGTTGGTTCTCAGTTTTGGACGCGTTTAATGACTGCGCCGAACAGCCGAACTCCTATTGTATTACCACTCCCAGGTCTCGGACTTGCGAGGCCATGTTCAGCATATCGTCTCCAAGCTTGTATACGTACTTAGGCTTGTGGCGGAGGCGCACGATTTTGCACTTGTCCGTGTTAAACGGAACTAGGTTTAGATTTAACCATGCAAACGCGTAGCCTAAGGTTGGTTGTAATATATCGTGATCTTCCTTACAGTCGATAGCCCTCCATATCTTAATGTCATCGGCAAATTGAAGGAAGTATGACTTGTTGACACTCGCGAGGTCATTAATGAAAAACAAAAATAACCGCCGCTCCAAAATCGACTCTTGTGGAACACCGCAATCCACACCAATCGGATCAGAAAATTAACTTGAACACGAACCTGAAGGCGCCGTCGAAAGAAGAAGTTTCCAATGCATCGGAGGACAGGGTTTCCAACTTACTATACTTGCAAGTTTTGGAGAATCATGTGGGGATCTATGCGGTCGAATGCTTTGGAAAAGTCTAACTAGATGATATAAATGTCTTTCCAACTGTCGTCTATTTCAGTTAAACTGCCACGGGCAACCAGTAGGTTGGTAGTACATGACCGATGCTGACGGAATCCGTGTTGCTCCGGCGCTATGATGTCAGGCGTTTCGAAGTAGTTCATTACAGCCTCAGCTCTGATCGATTCCATCAGCTTAGAGACCATCAGAAAGAGAGTGAATGGGTGATATTTGGCTGGCTCTGAGCGGCTACCACTTTCGAAAATCGGGGTAATGATGCCTTGCATCCACATGCTAGGGACCTGCTGTTCGTTCAGGCATTCTTAACAAGTTTTCGTTAGTGGTTCAGCTATACTCGTAGCTGGCACCTGCAGTGCATTCAGGGGAATGTTGTCAACTCCGGTGGAATTATGGAAGCACAACGATAACAGCTTCCTCAAAAGGGTCGCTGACCTCAACTTGACGTGTGTAAATACTGGCATATGGGAGAATGGGACAGGTATGTTACAAATGCTGGGATCACGTCGGAAAATCGTAGCCGTAGAATGTTGGCTGCATCCTCGGCGGTTTGAGCACATCCATCCGCTGATATTAGTGGAAACACCACGTTTCACCTTCCGGAGGCTGTTCACATGTTCGTACAGGAGATTTTTCTTACCAAACAACGTTTCCGCTAAACTCTACTGGGGTATTAATTTGTCCTCCTGCACAAGTGTGGTATTGTGATTACGATGCACAACGTAGTTACTCCAGTTGTGTGAGCAGCGGTTCGCTCTATCCACATGCCACATGACGTCGCTTACTGTCATGTGTTTTCGGGTTCTACTCCCAATGAATGATTTTGTCCTTGCAGAACGAAGGGGCTAGTCGACCGATGCAGATTTAATCAGATCACTGAAGTTGCCAGTAAAATCCAACAAAGCACTGTCAGTGGAACAGTCGTCCGGAAATTCTCAGGTGGATACTCCGCACAACACATAAAGTAGAAAATTGTGGTTACATGGTCACTTCGTCCCAGGTGGGCTCGTCAACCTTGGTTTCCCAACCATGAGCTCTTGGTTCGTGAGCACTAAATCAAGCACAGATGGTTTATTTCCGGCTCTTAATCGGGTAGATGAACTGACATTGTTGAAGGGTGGAATGCTTGCAATAAACTCTTGCAGATCAGCCTTAAACTGCTCGTTGGGGGTGTCGAACTTCCAAATCATGAAGATTGAATTCGCCTGAGATCAGAACATGACTGGCTCGTCCTCGTAGGACCCTTCCCAAGGATAATGCCAAGCGGGAATCCATCTCTGGGGTTGATATTGAAAAACGATAAACAACGGCCAAAAGGCAAGCATCGTTACGTCTCAGCCGCAGACTGCACCAGAATGAATCAATAATCAGCGTTTCCAGATCGGCTACCGGTTCGCACTGAAGATCGTTGCGATATTATAACATTAACCCCTCCGCCGCCTTTTTCTTAAATGATCGTTTCAGAGAAGGGACATACTATTTATCACAACTTCAGCATCGGTATTTTCTGAGTGCAACCAGGTTTCCGTAAGGATCATGAGGTCCCAGGCATATGACGTTTGAAGTAGCCGAAGTTCGGCAAGCTTGTTAAGGAGACGGTGTGCATTGGTGTACATGCAGAGGTTTCTCTGTTTTTAGAAATGAATCGTGGGATGGGTGTTTTGGAGAAAATGTTGTGCCAATGGATGCAAGGTCGGTAACTAATCGCTTTTCGGGTGGGGGACGACAAACGTAGCTGTGTCCGATTTATGGATCCCAACATTAACTCTGCTTCTCTCTTTTTATGTAATGTATAGGGTGTGCTTCTAGTTTCGGTGTTTAGTTGATTGAAGTTATCCGAGCTCTTGTCGGTAAGTGGTCTGACTACGTGGCTGCTCTCGTGTGTTTGCTTAGCAGATCTTGCTTTGGTCTGGAGCTAGGAAGGAAGGCTGCTGCGGAACGACTACCATCCCTCAACTACCATTGCTGAAATCTGTGTAGATTGAAGGCCCACTTGTACAATCCTCGAGTCACATCACTTGTAGTTTGGCGATCAGCGCAGCCTCGAGATTGATTGCGCTATGACGTTTTCCAGCGACAGTGTCTCGCGAATGTACCTCCATTGTTCCCGGTCGTGAGTGATCGCTTCGTGCTCATGATGAATTCCAGCCTCGGGGAACACCGTGTACAAGGATGACCCTGTCTATAAATTCCCTCCGGTTTTAGTCCAACTTGGGCTTCACCTGTCTGTGCTCGCTCCTCGGAATATCCGGGAATAGGCGCATGGAACTTGACTCATTCCTGACGCGAGCTACTGCTTCATTGGCAGGATTCGGCACAACTAGGAGAAATCTTGGTTCACTGTAATGCTGTGAGTTTGGGTGACAAATATCGCGTGTCAAATTTACGGGCTTACATGCAACACCTGTAGTGTAATATATGGAGTCCCACCGTTTCACCTCATCGAGTGGCTTTCCTTTTAAGGTATTTGACGTCGATTCTGTAACCGTGCTGCAGATTACCGCTGGTATGCTACTTGCAACTCTGATTGAGATCAAGCTAACAGTTGGTCTGTATACAGTCCATGTAGGCTATTTGGTTACAGCTATATCTTCTTCATTTACTATGGTTCCAATGGGGGTGGCCGAAGATCTAGTTTTCCGATCACATTTGGCAGCAACCAAGTTCCAACCAGCATTTGCGTCGAAGCCCTTCTGAATTTTCACAATCATTTGGAAAGTGGACGTGGTTCTGTCTATGCTCATTGTAATCGGACTGCCAGTGGTTGTTTTAGGTATATTTGAGCATTTTGTGGTATTAACGTTTAGTGCCACAGATGAGGCATTTTTAGCTCACTGCCTGGCCTTCTTTCTAAGTTTTAAGGCAGTGCTGGATGCGAATGACCGGCATTTACTCTCTTTCACGCTTTCTACAAATGATGCCATTTTGTTGCTCCTCATGTATTCAAAAATTGCCACTAGTCTTTCGTACTTCTTCTATAGTTCAAATACAGTATTTACCAGTGGGATGACTATACACACTGAAAAAACATAGTGAATCTGGTTTACAATTGTGTAGCTTCAACTGGTTCAATGTGATGAACATAAAATAATAACCCTTGATAAAGAACAGTGGTGTTATATTCGTGAAACGCTCTGCTTGAATGATAAGTTAGCAAAATTCTTGTCACGACTGCGTACCTCACCGAACTACAAAGAAAGTGGCCCGAGAGTGTTGAAGGTGGTCCTACAATCAAAACATACGGTAGCATGGCTGCAAAAAACCTGGTACATGTGCCGTTGCAGGCTACCATCTGAGCTTCAGCTAAAGACAGTCAGCAATATGTCTCCTAAAGATGACATGTCACACTAAAAAGCAAACGCGATGGGATCTATAAAAAATAATGTGCCAATAGTGTGTCGGATGGGCCCATACAATCTGTATAAAATGGTATTGACCAGACACCTTACGCTGTACGTAGAAGCTTAGACACGGGGCTAACTACGCGGACGATAAATAAGACGTCAAACCCTTATCCAAATACACACCGATTAGTCCCAGACAAAACTCTGGTCGCAGAAACTTCAAGTGCAAGTTGCAAAACCTCCGAACGATTGGTTAAATCTGAGAACTTTTCCTGGATTTACACTAACACCCAAGGGCTCCTCAATAAACATACCGAACTTCGGCTACGTCACGTTTCCAGTACTTGGGACTTAATTTCCATTACTGAAACTTGGTTACACCAAGAAGTGCCTGATGCTGAGGTTGAGATAACAGGAATATCAGTCAACCAGAAGGACCGCCACAGCAGTTGAGGTAGCGCCCATCTCTACTACCGCAGCGACTTGCAATGTGCAATAGTAGATGATCTGGAAACACATGTTACCATTTCACTTAGTTGCCGTCTCCGACTAAAACACAACGATGCATGTCTCGGAGCTGCCATTTACCGTCCTCCAGCGTCCACACCAGAAATGGATTCCCGCTTGATACGTATCTTGAAGTACTTAGTACGCACTACATACCGCCACATTCTTATCTCCAACGACTTCAATCTACACAATCTGGAGGTATCGGCATCACAAAGTGAACAGGTGAAAACAGACTTGCAGCAACTTACGCTAGTCTTCCCCTGTATACTCATTTCACCACGCCAACTAGATTTAGGACAGTAAACAAACCGTCAATATTGGACCCTGTGTTCACGAATGAAGAACTCATGGTTGACAAGTTATTGATGTAAGGTCCATTAGGTCTCAGCGACCATATAGTGATAAGATTCAACTATGTGTGTCATGCAGAGTATCCATCTGAACGCTCGAAGATAAATCATACGATCACACGCTATCACGTCTTGAAAGAACATGCCAACGCATCTGCATGAGAGTACTCAAACAACAATTCCCTGGACAACCTTTGGACAGAGTTGGTTGAAAGACTCAGCGACATGGTCAAGAGAGCATCAGAGACCAAACCCCTTCGTCCTGCAAAACATTCCTTTAATTTCTAGCAGCAACAGTCGAAAATGTATGATAACCATGGATGCAGCATGGCGTGCCCACAAAGTTAACCAAGACACAGACGGTTACGGCAATTTCCTGACCCATAGCAACCATTGCACTACACTTGTCCATGAGGACAAAGTAACTTATCAACAGTGCCTAGTCAAAAAATTTCTGGCGAACAACAAACTGTTGTATAGGCAAGTCAACAATCTTCCTGAAATGAAGCATGGCATCCCTCCACTTTTCACGACAGGCAGTAAGGTAAAAAGCATTGAAGAAGCAGCTAATGTCTTGTGACTACAACACGCCACAAGTTTCGAAATCGCAACCTCTACCTTTCCAATATGTCATGCACATTACTGACTCCAGGATTTACACATAGCATTTTCAACCCACCAATTGTGCTAAGAAAGTTACTATCACTGCGCGAGCATAGCTCTCCGGGAGTCGACAACATCCGCCCGAAAGCACTGAAGGCTGCGACCACCAAGCTAGACAAACCACTAGCACAGTTCATGCAAAGGAGATTTGGTGCATAAGTCCACACTATATGGAAGTGTAGTATTATCACCCCAACTTTTAAAGGCAGTACCTGTTCAGAGCCTGCAGACTATCGCCTAGTGCCTCTCCTCCCTGTGCTCGCGAAGGTGATGGAATCCGTCTTCGCTGAGGCTCTGGTGGACTACCTGGCAAAATGGAACATCTTGGCACCGGAGCAGTATGGCTTCCGTCAACACCAGTCAGGCACCACCAGCTTGCTGCTTACATTAGGTAGTTGGATGAAAGTGGCATATGATGGGTTCGGAGCCGACATCATCTATCTGGATTTCTCCAAAGCTTTCGACCGCCTGGATCATCGCATCCTACTTCACCGGCTACAGAGCTACGGAATCGGATATCTTGTGCTTGTTTGGATTGACAACTTGCTTCACTGACGAAGGTTTCAAGTGCGTGTAAGGGGACCCTCTCTACCGCGACTGAGGTGAAATGTGGGGTCCCACAGGGCTCGGTGCTAGCACTGCGCTTATTCCCGGTGTTTACGAACTATATGGTAAGAATGATCTCCCCAAATTTCCAGGTTTTCGCTAATGTGGTCAAGAAATGGTGGCCGAGTAGTGCCAATGGAGATCAAGATCGACTCAAACATGACCAATGTTTCATTTATGAATGGTCAACGAGGAACCTGCTTCAGTTTAACATAGCTAAGTGTAAGGTGATCCATCTGCGTCACCAGCCGGTGAGCGTTTCCAAGATTGGAGACCACACCTTGAGGAAGGCCACTCAGGAGCCTGAGTTTGGTGTACTGGTACTGGAAGATCTCGAGTGTTCAAAACATGCAGTGAAGGTACTGAGAACCGGCAATCAACACTTTGGCCTTCTTCGCAGAGCATTTGCTTGAATGGTCAACGCCTACGTGCGACCGCATGTGGTATATACTATCCATGTGTGGCAGCCATGGCAGTAACAGGATCTCGTTGTCCTCGAGTGGTATATCTCAACCATTGGAGTTTCGCAGAGCACAGTCTTTGGGCCCATTTTCTTCCTGATCCACATCAGCGAGTTGCCTCAGCTTCTAATTCATCTTGTGCGTTGGTTGCAAGTGACCTTAAAGTATGGAAGATAATTAAGGAGCTCGACGACTGCCACCAGCTTCAGCTTGAGGTAGACCGCCTCTCCACGTGATCAGCAATGGTCAAGGTTCCGAGCAACCCGGTCAAGTAGATATTCGGGTTTTGGGGAATGGTGGTAGTGCCTGAGTCTACAATCTGGTCGATGAACAGTTACACCATTTGCCATCCGTGAAAGATCTCGGCGTACTCTCACGCTGCGATATGAAATCCGTTGAAACACGAACAGGCCTTTCCAAAACCCACTGTACATTCCCTGGGCGCTCATGCGCAACTTATGCACATGGACCGAAGAAGTTGTCATCCGCCTCTTCTCTGTTATTATCAGACTAATGCTAGAGTACAGCTCACCCGCCTACTTTCCGCTCACCCGGGGCGAGGTGGAAATGAATGAGCCGTTACAGCATGTGGCCACAAGGCTCATCTCGGTTTATGAGGCGTGCTGTATGAAGACCGGTGCAAGAGACTAGGGTTGTACACTTTGTTTTATTGCCGAATGCGGGTTGGCCACATCATGACGTACCGGATATTACATCTGAGGGATTACTCCAGGTTAAGGCCGTTGCTTCATCCGTGCACACCAAGCAGCACACGAGGACACCGGTACAAGCTTGTCGTACCGGATTTGAAGTCGGTCGCTCACCAACTCTGCTTCGAGCGTAGGGTGGTGAATATTTGGAACAACGTGCCTGCAGATATAGTCGAGGAAAAGTCGGTGTCGGAGTTTGAGAAACTCCTGGACTCGCACATTGCTGACTTGAGATTTCGAGAATTATCACCATCATAATAGGTTGATTAGCTGGAAAAATATTAGGTGCAGCTACACTGAGGCATGCATACTCGCTGCATAGTCTCAATATTCAGTATTCAGAAGAGCAATCAATTACGTCAGGGGTCTCTTTCATCTGCCCTATCAGCATAGACTGTAATCTATAAGAATGTACAGCAGTCGATATCGACGTATGGTTTACCAGATTCTGAGGAACCCGGTCGACATTTGCCGTCCGCCGCTGGAATTGAACCACATCACTAACCTTAGAGATCATCCTCTGAAACTGAAAATACAGTATAACAGGCTTGAATGCCGTAGAAATTTATTTCTCCTCCGCGTGTGCCAGCCGTGTAGCGACCTCCATAATTATGTCAGCTATGCCCCCAATCTGGCGATATTCGAAAAACGACATAACAATGCGTTGTCTTATTTGCATTTCGTTTTATAACTTGTTAGTCAGGGGTTACAAAATGTGATCAAATGGTGTCTTATCATACTCCCAACCAATGGCTTTATGGATTTCTACTTTCAATACGCGAACATCTCTTTTCTACATAAGTCCATGGCGAGTCCACCAAAACTTTCTTCACTTTATCATGCCATCCAAGTTTCGCAATCATTTCCATCTCACGGGGCTTGTTAAGCCTTTCCTTTTTACCCGTAATACATTATTGTGCCATTGTTCCATTACTCCACATCCGGTGTTCTCTGTGTGAAAGACTTGTGAGCGCCTACAGCAGCGAAGATGCATTCTGTGAGCAGCTGCAGTGCTTGATCTATCTCAAGCGCCAGTGCTGTTCCGAGATGCACTCTGTCGTAAAACCCGTCGATGTTTGAATTGGCTGCCGCATCTTCGAAGGTACAAGGGTCATCCCTATTTTCTACTCAGTGGTGATTTCCATTATATTTGAGTGCGCTGGTTGAAGTCTGCCTGCTGCGCTGATATCTAGAGGTCGAAGTAAAGTTAGCTGATTTTATACTTAAAAGTTGAGGAGCGCAACGCCCCTGAAAGCTGACACTTATAACGCCATATTCAAGTCCATCGCATCTAGATTTGGCGTTAACAAGTTTTGAACAATAAGTGTATGACGCTCAGATGCTGGATTCCCTGAAAGAGAGTAACCCCTCGGTACTTACAGTCACCATTGCACTATCTTGACCCTGTTCCTGTTCGCAACAACAAAATTGCAGCTAGTAGAAATCTGACTCGAACTGCGAGTCATGCGAATTTGTCTCCACCAAAGGCTGTGATGAAAACAAGTGCTTTCAGCGTGAATAATGGACAGTCGGCCGGTTTATTTAGCCGATTTTCTACAAAGCTCTCTGAAATCATGACTTATCCATCGGTTCCAATTACATTCCAAGGGTGATATTGCTGGGTTTACGGTTTGAGCCACCGGTGTGTGAGAAATTTGGACCATTCAAGGCACATTGGTTCGACAAGTGGTGTGATAAAATGGCTTGGCGACGGCGCAAATTGTGGAAAATAATTCCTTCTCTCTACCTCTTCCAAAGAATACGAATTGTATAACAAGCAGTGGAATGTAAGAAAAAAGGTGCAATGATGTACAACTGCAAGCAGTAAGTAGAGTAGCTACCAACCGTTGCAAAGGTCACCAAGTAGCGAATACTTGCCGTAGCTGCGCTAAAAGCAGGCGGGTGATCTACCACTGATAATAGGCTCGGACCGACTAACTCTTACCCACAGCACTGAGCGTGCATCCGCTAAGGTGACGCACCTCGCTTTCGTATTTACACATGGTTTGGTGGCTCTACCGAGTTCAACATTTACTGCGTTCAGCGAACCAAATAGTCTGGTTTGCGATATTGAAAAGGTGCGTCAGCTACTCGCCAAATTTGGTGGGAATAAACCTGGTGGACATGACGGACTCCTCCAATCCCAAACCGCTATCATCTTTCCTTCTATAATTATAATGATAATAGTTATATTGCTGTTCAAGTGAGAAACAGCATCCATCTTCAGCCGAGATGATAAAGTTTACAGGCAGTACCATGCTCGTTTACGGTCCATTGCAGTTGTGTGTTTTCCACTTTTATTTGGGTTCCTGGCAATATATCTCACACAATGTTGCTGTTGACGCTGAAATGGATGGCATTAACGCGCTTTGTGGTTGTTGTGTAATCTGAGGCTTAATTAAATTGCTTGAAGCTCCCTTATTTACCCATTAGCTGTTATCATGAGCCTCAGGAAACGAATCGTCAGGTAATATCTTCCAATAAAAACACTGTTGTAGTCGTGTTCAGATCGAAATAGCTTCCTAGATTACTACGAAATTATTGCGCACTCTCACACAAGCTGATGGTAATTAGGCGCCCATCCCACGTGGTAACATATCCGAGTAGAAGCAAGTTTAGCTGCATATTCGTTCTGAACCTTTATATGACTAGTGTGGATTCCTTATTTAGAAGGTCCCGAGTGGAATTTTGTTGCAATGTTAGTATGAGTAGATTTCATTTAAAGTCAATATAAGCTTTATGTATCCGAAATGGCGTACATTCAGCATTTCACAGTAAGCACCGAAGAAGAATTAAGATGACAAAGTGAAAAATGCAATTTTATCGATGTAAAATTTGCATTTGGTGCACAGGTGTCGCTTGCTTATGGTCCCATATATATATGTAACAATTTCCATTAAAATAGTGAATCATTGGCATTTGCTTTCTACTGAGAGTACAATGTTAGATCCTGGTCTGTCAATCGGACGATAGTTTTTTAAGTTACAAAAACGCGTTTGATAAATTTATTCCGTATTTTGCAACAGTCTATGATTAGACATTGAGCCATCGGAAACCATGGATTTGCAAAACAAGGTACAGATATAGTAAAAGAAAACACAACACAACACATCAAACTCAATGGTTTCGTCAGAGCGCGAGATACTACCCGGTTGTCCAAGAGTACACGCAGCATCTCAAGGCATGATTCAACAATTGGCGCTGTACAGCGCTGGTGAATTTGAAATTGTATAAACGAAGAAAATGTTAATACGATTCAGTGAAGACTGTTGAATCTGCGGCAGCTAAACTAAAAGCGGTGTTTCAATGAAATGGCAACGGTCTATTTAAAGGCCTTGCCCTAATCAATCATTGCCATGAATATGATTGTACAGCAGGTTCAAGTTATGCTATAATCCTTGTGTCCAAAGCGGGTCTTGGTAGAGTTGTTTGCATCACTACTAATAATCCCTTGCAAAAATATAAATTAATAAGCTTTTGGTAAACGATGGCTGTAGGCTTTTAATTGCGATTCAGTCAGGATTTCTCATAGTGCCACAAATTATGATGCAATAATTCAGGATGTAACAGGTTAGGATTTCAAATAGTTTAACTCCAGGGCTTATTAATCTTGACATATATGAGGCACAAATGATGTGGTCATTGCTATCTGTTATCTAACGTACACAGAGAAATGGAAAGCGCATTAATTTCTGATCCCATGCTTGTGTGTAGACACTTGTAAACAGAGCCATTGGTTGTTGATTGTGATGGACCTTTAGGGTATCAAGCAACTGCGATAAATGCTGCTTTAACTTCTGCTGAGAACGTCATCATTACTTATTATACCATGTCTTAAAGGAATTGCAAGAGCTGGATTTGCGAACGGAGGCAGCATTTTTGGAAAATATCGGACACTATGCGCTTCAGTTCAATCAAATCTGCGTAGTTTTTCCTGGAGGCTGCTTGACGCATGCGGATTTTTTTACTGAATTTGGTGCACATATACCTGCGGCTTCAATGCGTTCTAATTCTGCTGTTAGCCCTCTGTAGTCCGCTTTCCTGATAGTTCTATACCAATGCTTATGTGTACCCACATTGGGTCCGGTACACTCACCCTCCGAAAGTTTTTGCCCCGGCCAACTTCTACTAGTGTCAGTCGAACATCGGTGTTGCTACTGTGCGAAGTGGTTTGGTCACCCAATTCGTGTCATTTTCTCTGTTCATTGGCATGTACCCGAAAGATTGTATACACTGGGCTTCGTCAGCTGACAACATCGTACGGCTCCCTCCAATTCGGTAGGAGTTTGCTTTCCCTGGGCCACAAGCAGGAGCGGGCTGATAGTTCTTGTACCGCTTGGGAACGCACCACGCGGTTCGCCAGTGTTGATCTGGGGAGTCCCCATCCTCCGTTCCTGCGTTGCTTATAGTTTACGTTTTGCTGCCTTTCTTTTATCATGCAATTGTTTGGGAGCTACTCGGCAGGACCACCACATTTCAATCGTTAGTTCGTTGAAGTGCTCGGTCGTGCAAAAACTGGTACGGCGCTTTCTTTGTAGAAGCCAGTTTAAACGCTCGATGGGCCGTCAACGGAAGTGGTAAAACTTCCTCTCATTACCCTCCAGTTAAGAACAGTCACTGTTTAGTTGCTCTCTGGTTCCGCTCCGTCAGGCCTTCTGCCTATGGTGTGGTTATGTTCGCAGTTGCTTGATACCGAATTTCTGAGCAGGTCCAGAAGTCCTCACTTCCGAAGCACGGGCACCGGATTTTTAATAAGAACTTCGGGATTCCGTAATCCGCTATCACTTGTTACATGATACCATCTGTTGTGATACTTGCCCTCTGGTCCAAATTCCCGTTGATTCAACCCAGTGCGTGAAATGCTCGGTCATCAACAGTACGTAACGGTTACCTCGCCTGGTCAGTACAAAACGGTATCATCATT
>CALYDF020004298.1:0-19361 GCA_944474145.2 Dicrocoelium dendriticum
ATGTTTTCAGGGAGATGTGAGCAGACCGATATGTCTGCCCACCGATTCATTCTTTTCTAAAGCCACTATCTCTGTTTTTAGCAGCAGCTAGCTGCCATAGCTTCCATTTAACTCTGCGGATATCCGGAGATCTGTAAGAGTCGCTCCGTTCTTACAATATTCATTATCTTGGAGTGCTTGCGTCACAGCTCAGATGATTTGTTGCCCTATTATGTGCCACCGTAGGATCCACTAGTAAATGAAGGTTTAGTTCAAACTCTATTGCTGGTCACTCTTCTCTCTTTTGCCACCTGTCTCTCTTAAGCATCGCCCGCATGTTGATTTCTCCATCGAAAATGTAGGCATTCAGTAATGGTCAAACGACTTAATGACATGGCTACACCAGCCACTGATTCGTTCTTTTCTAGAGCCACTATCTCTGCTTAGCGGCAGCTAGTCGCCATAGCTTCCACTTATCTTTGCGGATATCCGGAGCTCGCTCCCTTCTTACAATGTTCATTCACTTGGATTGTTTGCTTCACAGCTCAATGGTTTGTTGACCTATTATTTACCACCATAGGATCCACTAGTAACTGAAGGCTTAATCCGAACTCCAATGCTGGCTATTCATCTCTCTCCTAGCGCGCCATTATCCATCGTTCATCTTACTCGCGTAAAATTTTCTTGACATCAGCTAGACATTGTTGGCTCCAAGTAGCTTGCAAGGAGGCACTCCTTTACTCTCCAGCCTTCATTTTTTTCTGCCGTATGTCTCTCTTGAACATCGCTCGTATGTTGACTTCTTCCTCGAAACTGTAGGCATCCAATAGTGGACCAACGTCTTGATGCTATGGCTACACCAGCCACTGATTCATTCTTTCCTAGAGCCACTATCTCTGCTTAGCAGCAGCTAGTCGCCATTGCTTCCATTTAACTCTGCGGATATCCGAAGCTCCGTAGGAGTCGCTCCTTTCTTACAATGTTCAATCCCTTAGATTGCTTGCGTCACAGCTCAGATGGTTTGTTGACCCATTATGTGCCACCGTAGGATCCACTAGTAACTGAAGGCTTAGTCTAAACTCTATTGCTGGTCACTCTTCTCTCTCCTAGCGCGCAGTTATATGTCGTTCGTCCCACTCGCATCAACTCCTCTTGACAGCAGCTAGTCATTGTTGGCTCCATGTAGCTTACAAGTAACCACTGCCTGACTCTCCATCCCTCATTTTCTTTTGCCGTCTGTCTCTCTTAAACTTCGCTCGTCTGTTGACTTCTTAATCGAAGCTGTGGGTATCCAATAGTGGACAAACTTCTTAATACTATGGCTACATCAGCCACTGGTTCACTCTTTTTCAGAGACAATATCTCTGCTTAACAGCAGTTAATCGCCATAGCCTCCATTTAACTCTGCGGATATCCGAAGCTCTGTAGGAGTCGCTCCCTTCTTACAATGTCCGTTCTCTTGGATTGTTTGCATCACAGCTCAGATGGTTTGTCGACTTATTATGTGCCACCGTAGGATCCACTAGTAACTGAAGGCTTAGTCTAAACTCTATTGCTGGTCACTCCTCTCTCCTAGCGCGCCGATATTTGTCGTTCGTCCTACTCGCGTCAACTCCACTTGACAACAGCTAGTCATTGTTGGCTCCATGTAGATTACAAAGAGCCACCCACTGACTCTCCAACCTTCATTCTCTTTTGCCGTCTGTTTCTTAAAGCTTCGCTCGCATGTCGATTTCTTCGTCGAAACTGTAGGTATCCAGTATTGGTCAAACGTCTTAATGACATGGCTACAGCAGCCACTGATTCATTCTTTTCCAGAGTCACTATCTCTGCTTAGCAGCAGCTAGTCGCCATAGCTTCCATTTAACTCTGCGGATATCCGGAGCTCTGTAGGAGTCGCTCCCTTCTTACAATATTCATTCACTTGGAATGTTTGCTTTACAGCTCAGATGGTTTGCCGACCTATTATGTGCCACCGTAGGATCCACTAGGAACTGGAGGCTCAATCCGAACTCTAATGCTGGCCATTCATCTCTCTCCTAGCACGTCATTATCCGTCGTTCATCTTACTCGCCTTAACTTTTCTTGACAATAGCTAGACATTGTTGGCTCCATGTAGCCTACAAGGAGCCACTTCTTGTTTCTCCAGCCTTCCTTCTCTTCTGCCGTATGTCTGTCTTAAACCTCGCTTGCCTGTTGACTTCTTCATCGAAACCGTAGGTATCCAATAGTGGACAAACGTCTTAATACTATGGCCGCACCAGCCACTGATTCATTCTTTTCTAGAGCCACTATCTCTGCTTAGCAACAGCTAGTTGGCATAGCTTTCATCTAACTCTGCTGATATCCGGAGATCTTTAGGAGTAGCTCCATTGTTACAATGTTCATCCTCTTGGATTGCTTGCGTCACAGCTCAGATGGTTTGTTGACCCATTATGTGCCACCGTAGGATCCACTAGTAACCAAAGGCTTAATCCGAACTCCAATGCTGGCTATTCATCTCTCTTCTAGCGCGCCGTTATCCTACTAGTGTCAACCCTTCTTGGCAATGGCTAGTCATTGTTGGCTCCATGTAGCTTACAAGTAACCACTGCCTGACTCTCCATCCCTCATTTTCTTTTGCCGTCTGTCTCTCTTAAACTTCGCTCGTCTGTTGACTTCTTAATCGAAGCTGTGGGTATCCAATAGTGGACAAACTTCTTAATACTATGGCTACATCAGCCACTGGTTCACTCTTTTTCAGAGACAATATCTCTGCTTAACAGCAGTTAATCGCCATAGCCTCCATTTAACTCTGCGGATATCCGAAGCTCTGTAGGAGTCGCTCCCTTCTTACAATGTCCGTTCTCTTGGATTGTTTGCATCACAGCTCAGATGGTTTGTCGACTTATTATGTTCCACCGTAAGATCCACTAGTAACTGAAGGCTTAGTGTAAACTCTATTGCTGGTCACTCCTCTCTCCTAGCGCGCCGATATTTGTCGTTCGTCCTACTCGCGTCAACTCCACTTGACAACAGCTTGTCATTGTTGGCTGCATGTAGATTACAAAGAGCCACCCACTGACTCTCCAACCTTCATTCTCTTTTGCCGTCTGTTTCTAAAAGCTTCGCTCGCATGTTGATTTCTTCATCGAAACTGCAGGTATCCAGTATTGGTCAAACGTCTTAATGACATGGCTACAGCAGCCACTGATTCATTCTTTCCTAGAGCCACTATCTCTGCTTAGCAGCAGCTAGTCGCCATAGCTTCCATTTAACTCTGCGGATATCCGGAGCTCGCTCCCACTTACAATGTTCATTTTCTTGGATTGTTTGCGTCACCGCTTAGCTGATCTGTTGACCTATCACTTACCTTCACTGGCGTATAGATACACTCATCGACCATATAGGCATACACTAGTGACAAAGCGTCTGATTGGAATAGCTGCATCTGGTGACTGAGTCACTCCTAGCGCCAATATCTGTCGCTCGACATAAATTCGGCATTTCTGTTCAGAAGTAGCTAATGGCCATTGGCCCCATGCATATGCGATGATCCAGTGCTTGTTAGTAGCCACCCCGTATCTCAATAACTTTTACTCCTTTAGAATATCTGCATCCAGTCCCTCCGCTGCCCTGCCACCAATTAATCTTTAAGACTCTCTTGCAGCGACCTATTTATCTTCGCTTATTATGCCCCCCTCTCAGATTACACTAACTACGTGCTGTTCATGCACCTGACAATCACTACCAACATTCTAACTCTCATTGTTCTATCCCCACGCAACTATCGACTCATATCAAACGGATACTCGTACTTTACTTACTGGTGCAACGCTCTTGTCCCTACGCAGGCGATAGCAATCCACCTATACGGCTAATGATTCTATAGGATACTCAAAAGACATTTTCAGCATACTTATTGTTGCACAGTGTACATGCTTTTGTCTCAAGCCCAAATGTTATAACACAAGACATTAACAATATTCAACTCCATGCCTGTTCTTACGGTCTTCTCTCGGTTGTCTCTCACTTTCCCTTTTCTCTGAGGTCCGGAACATCTTGCAGATCTGGGATTGGACTGAGGAACAGTTTTGGCCCAAGACGGACGTAACAACCCACAAGGACTGACATGGAGGATGGTAAAACTCCGCAAGGACCGACCTACAATCACCATAACCCTTGTCCAGTATGGAGAACTGGACATATCCTCATACTCCCATACATTATACATCTGAAAAATCTGGACAGCGGAAAAATTGAAAGTTTTGCTCACCTGGACATGCAACAAGAAGAAAAATCGCGATGTCCCTCTCCTCCACCGACCTCAAAAATCATGGCGACCCAGATCAAAATACCCGTCCAACTAACAGAGGAAATTAGAAGCCATTACCCCGCGAAAAACCGAAGGTGAAACCAGTCGTCAAGCGGCTTTGCCAGTTCAACATTAATGTTCAAAATGCTTTTCGGCAGTGTTGCAGGACGTGGTGGGTTTTGCCTGGCAAGCGCTCTCCCTGTAAAAAGCCACAAATGTCGGTTTAACAACACTGCGACGTGGCGGATGTGACTCGCCACTGAATAAAGTCACAGCCCACAACTACATACTGGCAAGTCGACTAGATTCACATACCAACTCTTCTTGACACCGTTTCAACTACACACGATTGAACCCGGAGTATCATCGTGATACACAACAGTTTTTAAACCTTGATCATGCCTAAGTTGGTGCGTCTCTATGAAACTGAGAATAAACTATCTATTTATTTATTTTATCATGGACATACGACCAATTTTCTACTATTACTGTCACAGTTGCCATAAAATGATTGTACAGTTGTACATATCTGATCATGCCTCCATAGGCGTGCCTCGCATAGTCGAGAATAAAGTACTTATTTATTTATCCATCATACATTCCCCTAGAATACCTGTATGGCTTAATTTTGCTGGCTTGTTGATGCATTCATTGACCCTATAGGCATAAACTAGTGGCCAAGCGTCTTGTTGGAATAGCTGCACATGGTTGCTGATAGTCTTTCCTACGCCCCATCTGTCGGTCGTCTTAAATTCGGCACCTCTGTTTAGAAGTAGCTAGTGGTCATAGGCTCCATGCATATGCGATTATCCGGTGCTTGTTAGTAGCCACTCCCTACCTCAATAACCTTTATTACTTTAGAATATCTGCATCCAAGCTTTCCGCCGTTTTACGGCCAAATGACCTTTAGATCCCTCTCGCTGCTACCTATTTATGTTTCAATTTCTTATTCTGCGCTCCCTATCGTATTACGTTAGCTACTTGCTGTTCATGCACCTTGCCATCACCACCAATGTTCTAACACTTTTTGCTTCCTCCCCACGCAACTTTTGGCTCAAACTAAACCGCTACTTCGTGGAGTAATTACTGGTACAACGCACTTGGCTCTACGCAGGCTTTAGCAATCCACCCATACGGTTAATGATTCTGTAGGATATGCAATAGGCGATTTCAGCATAATCATTGTTGCACAGTGTACATGCTTTTGTCTCAACTCTAAATGTCATAACTTAAAACTTAAACAATGTTTAACTCCAAGCCGACGCTTGCGGTATTCTTTCGGTTGTCCCTCACTTCCCCTTTCTCGGAGGCCTGTAACTTCTTGGAGATCCGGGATTGAACTGAGGAACAGTTTTCGCCTAAGACGGACTTAACAACCGACAATGACTTATATGGAGCATGGTTGGACACCAGAAGGACCCAACTACAATCACCACGACCCTTGTCCAGTATGGAGAGCTGGACACATCTCCATACTCCTATAAATTATACATCTGAAAAATCTAGGCAACAGAAAATTTGAACTATTGCTCACCTGGATGCAAAACAAGACGACTATTCGCAATGTTTCCCTCCTCATCCGGCCTCAACAACTATGGCGGCCATGATCAAATTATCTGTTCAACTAACAGAGGAAATTAGAACCCATTTGACTGTGAATAACCGAATATGAAATCAGTCGTAAAGCGGCTTTGCCAGTTAAACATTACCATACAAAATGCTTTATGGTAAGGTTGCAGGACGTGGTAGGTTTTGGCCTGGCAAGAGTTCTCCCTTATAAAGGCCACAACTGTCTGTTTAACAACAGTACGACGTGGCGGAAGTGACTCGTCAATGAATAAAGTCACTGCCCGCAACTATACCCTAGCAAGTTGATTAGACTCATATTTCAACTTTTTCCGACACATGCAAGAATATGATACTCTGCGTCTACATGCATCTTGTCTTTGCAATTATAGTGCTTTGATCGTTTCAACTACACACGATTGAAGCTGAAGTGTCGTCGTGATACACAACTGCCTATAAACCTTGATCATGCCTGATTTGATGTGTCGCCCTAAAGTTGAGAATAAACCATTTATTTGTTTATTTAAAGGTTGGACCGCTTAAACCATATTGGTTTGACAAGGAGTATGGAAAGCCGGCCCCGAGGAGCCGTAGTCATGGCGCAAATTCCTCCTCTTGAACTCTACAAATTAATACCAGGCGTATAAAAGTCAGAGAAACTCCTACAACGGCGCAGAAAAAAAGCGCTGACATTTAAAGAGCACTCTTTGGTGGGGTTTTCATACGTGCTGAGCTGCACTGCCAAGGTTAGCACCGGCTGTCAGTCACTTTGGGCTTTGTTTCGCACCTTAGGAGTGCTCAGCTTCTCTCCAACATTGGCCTGGACTGACCCTGCGCTGACGAGTGGTGGGAATCCCCTAGCGGCCGTTAAAATATGCTTTTCTCTGGAAAGTGTTATCAACCCCCGTGAGATAGAATCTGAGCTCCCAAACCGTATAGCAAAAGCTCGAGGTGCTTTTACTAAGCGCCACGTAAGTTGCTAGCGCGAAAACACTCTCTTCCTAAGAGCGTAAAGTGTACAGTGCAGCGGTACGTTCAACCCTGCTGTGCGGTAGCAAAACCTGGCCACTTAGATAAGCCGGCATAAAGAAGTTAGTTACGTTCAACCACTGGCATCTTCACATTTTGGCTCACCTCTGGTGGGAAGGTTGTGTGAGCAACGAGCGTCTTCATCGAACTGTTTACAGCACAGAAAAAGGATCCGAACCGCTCAACATCGTTATTTCGTGCACCAGGCACGCGCGCTCAGCCACGTGTTACGCAGACCAGCTCACCGGCGCCCGCGACGTGCGTTGTTTGCTCTTCGGGGGCGTGGATGGAAGAAGAGGTAGGGTGGCCAAGCGGTGACTTGGCCGAAAGGAATGAAGGCCCTCACTTCTGAGTTGACCTCGGTTGGAGCGCCTGGGCACACTGGTTTGAGTTCAAAGGACAAAGAACGCGTTTGGCTGGATACACTTATTGATATGGCTAGGAACCGACCTCAGAGCATTCATGCTGTGGGTTTATTGTCCCACCCCATTTTGCTTGGCCGCCCAGCCAACCATAGTCTCACCTTTTAGGCTACTGTAATTTTGCATGGTAAATTGTTTTGTTGCATAATAGCTGGCTGGTAGGTTTCCGGAACGATAGCCACCTGTTACCGTAGCTCAGCTGCATGCACCTGTTGCATTTTCTTTTTCCTTCGGTTTTCGCGACAGAGTTGCTGAAAAGTTTCGCACCTCTAGCCTGCATGTATTATGATAATAATGTTCGAGAAGCAACTCACAATCGCTGCGAAGGCCGACCCAAAAAGATTTGCTAACGTGAAGCGACACATGCAGCCGATAGGCAATGTGGCCTTTGCTGGGAAGCCCCTAAAGACAAGTCCTAACCTCAGAATGAACCGGCGTCGGTCCTGGAGGCGCACTATACATATCTATTTTCAACGGACCAGGTGTCTGTGCCGTTTGGCGTGTAACGCTTTTACCAAACGCAACAGCCTGGATTGCGGCGTTGAAGCATTAGGTCAAATACGCACCACTCGTGACGACACCAAACCTACCGGAGCTGATGAGCTCCCCCAACTGATACGCAAGTCAAGTTCGACCATGATCTCTTCTTCCTTGACTACCATTTTCAACAGGTAGCTTTGCGAAATATTCGGTGGTGAAGCCTGTTCCGAAAGGCGGCTACCCTAGCAAAGTTGACAAATACAGGCCAAATTGTCTGACGCCTATTTAAGCAAACGGCGCCGAGAAAATCACGAACAAAGGTGTGCTGAAGGTGCTATAGTCAATAGCGTACCTAAAGACCGCATAGCACGGTTTTACATAAATAAATAAATAAATAAATAAATATTATGTTCTCGGTAAAACGAGACACACCTGTAAAGGCGCGATCAAATATGCATACAAGTATAGCTTCTTTGGAATGTTAAAACATTTCGTTCTAATGAAAGGTATAAAAGAAAAGATGTTGTCCGTATGAGTCAGCATACTGTCATGTAATAGTCAGACCAAGGGACATTATGGCGCTGTGGCGCGCAAAAATCCGTCAAAACACAATTTGGGGGTAATTTCGCCAGGTAGTGATCCGTGAGCACAGGAGCCTAAACAAGGCTTTGTTGTAACCAATAACCCTTACGAGATAGGGATGGTCTGTGCTCCAACAAATCATTCTTCATAGCAGAATTAGTTGCACAAGTTCGATGTAGAAGGCTGAGGACTGCGTCAGTGTGAAACGCTTAGCTGTGACTTTATTTTGTGGCGAGTCACATCCGCCACGTTGCAGTGTTGTTAAGCGGACGTTTGTGGCTTTTTATAGGGAGAACGCTTGCCAGGCGAAAACCCACCACGTCCTGGAACACTGCCGTAGCTTTCGTTGAACAGTAGTGCAAGTCGATTATGTATCGTATAGACCGACTTTGCACTCTATGATTCGCAGTTGGTTGACAGCCAAAATTCTTCGTTGGTTGGCCGAATGGCTTAGTACTGATACCGCAGCAGTCGTTGAGGCCGGTCAATGATGCAAGATTCGAAGAGTCGAATGATAATGATGCAGGTGAGCAAACACATTGTTAAAAGAGGCCGGCTCTTCTATTATATCCTTGTTCGGCTGGCAGACCGTGTCCAGCTATCCACGCTGGACTTGTCATGGGGTCGGTGAGTGAAGTTGTTTCTTGTGGCTGAATATGTCCTCATTAGGTAAAAATGCCATTCTCTGCAAATTGGAGTTGGGATTCCTGCAGATGTAAGTAAGTGTAACTGTTTCCATAGTTACGTGAAAAGTCCATGGAAGGCCATCGGAAAAGCAACGTATAAGTGCGCAACGCTGTCCGTGCAATGACATCAGAAGAGCTCCAGGTGACTGGCGAATAGGAATGTTTGAGGCAGTGAAAGTAATCACGCCAGAGTTGTTTGTCTTCGGTTGTGGAACGGGGGATCCATGTACATATATTATTCCAGGTGAGTAAATTGTTCTCTGAGTACGAGGCGAGCTAAACCCATTTGTTTATACCCCGTGAAGGTAGCGCCTCCGGAATGGCGGAATGAGCTCCATTTGGACCAGTGTGTGGGTTTTTCATTTCCTGGAGAAAGGACCAAGCGTTTTGAGGATGGGTCGGCCAGTCCCAGTGGATAAACCTTCTTGTTTTGGCGGATGTACCTGTGGGAATCTCGGGAAAAACGGGCAACGGACAAGTGGTGGCCAAACAGAGACAGCAATGAATCAAGAAGCACTAACACAGACTGGTGGCGCTCACCGGTGCCTATGATACATTAAAACTTATGTAATTTTGTTTAGTATACATAATTTGCAAGCGCGTTCTATACATTACGTCGCTGGTGTGACTCAGACTACAGCTACTACGTGGGAAGAAGGTTCTGCACGCGCAGGGTCAAAAGACCGATATAACAAAGCGTTTTAACAAAAGTTAAGCGAATGATGCGATGGTTTTAGAGAAACAGGTAAACCGATGATGATGGCAGTAGCCAGAATGCGAGAGGCATCTTAGGTGAAACTTAGGACAACTAGGTTGAGACCGAATGCGGGAGCAATATAGGTAGCGCAACATTGCAAGAGGAAAAGGAATTTCAGGGAATCGGCTAGGAGCGAATGAATGCTGACGGCAATGCAAGGAGTAGTTCGTAAGAGTAATTACGCTAAAGCGTTCATGATTCTACAGTCAAAAAGCCGTCAGAATCTAGGAAAATGGTCACAGGGGGCCAAAACTGCCGTGCATTGGGAGTCGTTATGACACGTACGGTCTCAATAGTATACCAGTGAGAGCATAAGGTAAAGAGCATAGGAATAGGAAGAGTGGTAAGTTGAGCATACTAATGGAAGTACTAGTCAAGCAACACTTAGCAATGGTCCGAGTGCCGCCAATACTCAGGATCGAGTTCTGAGCGAAGGAGATAATGCGCACGAAAATAACTTGGCTAGGCACAATGGGTGTAAGCTGTGGGAATAAAAATTGGAGCGCAATAAGAGAAAAGGCCAGGGATAATAGGAAATAAAAGCAAGCAGAAAGTGACAGACGGGTCAGGTGAGGGAGGATAACGGCAGGACAGTAAAGCCGGACGTCCGAGTTATAAAGAAATGAGAACAGAAAGCGATAGAAAAGGTTAGGGTCTAGATGAGAATGAAGCATTGCTAAAGCGTGGAAAGACCCACAAGTCTCTCCACGTAGTGTTTACAGGACCAATAGGTCAGCCGAACCAACAGAAGTGACGTCTCAGAAGTCCAAATGTATTCATTGAGTATGGGACGGACTAAGCGGGTTTGGGTTAATCGGCGCTTTGGGACTAGGTCGTACAATGCAGAGCAGAAAGAGGCGATAACAATAATGTGGGGTAATAGAGTTAACTCTGGGGAGCCAATGCCGTTTAAGGCTCGGTATCATGGCAGCAGTCAGAGATAAACAGAGTCATCCAGTGAGACAGGATCACGGCAGGGCAGTAAGGCTGGCTGTCCGATTAAAAAAGGGGAATGAAAAGAGAAAGCGAGATAATAAAAGGTTAGGGTCAGTATGAGAAAGGTTTACTGATAAGGAGTGAGGGAGCCCACGAAGCATTCCAGGTGATGTAAGCAAGACTTCGAGTCAGCCGAACCAAGGTTTGTAATGTGGAATAACTCTAAGTAAAAGTGGAAACAAGTGGCTGATCTAGCGAGACTAGATTAGTCGGCGCGTAGGAAAAGCACGTAAAATTAAAGGCAGGAAGAGAGGCTGTAACAAAAGGTGAACGAGTCTAGCAGCCGCACGACGTACGGGATCAAGAGCGTTGAGTCTGTATAGCGTATACCACTTAAGTCAAAGTAGCATATCAGCAATCAGAGAGAAGGAAACTGATCGGTGGACTGGATCACCACACCGCCAGTTGAAGAACAATTGAGAACAGAGCGCGATAAAACATAAGTTAGCGACTGGATGAGGAGGGTTTATTGACGATGGGTAGGAGAAGCCCAATAGGCTTTCTAGGTAATGTGAAGGGATAGTGGAGTCAGACGAGCAAAGAGAGGTGACGTCTCAGATGTCTGAATAAATCCGGAGAGCAGGAGGCCGATCGGGTAGGACTTGATTAGTCGGCGAGTTTGGATAAGGACATGTAGTAAAGGTAAGAAAGGAGCCAGCAGTAAATGGTGAGCAAGTCAAGCAGGCTCTAAATTTAAGGAAAACATTATGTTTAGACTACGTGGCGCATACCGCGTAAGTGTTAGTAGCATAGTAGCAGACTGTGGGAAAGAGACTAGGCAAGTGAGCGAATATCACGGCAATGCAGTAAAGCCGGACGTCTGATTAAAAAGAGATTGAAAACAGAAAGCGAGCGAAGAAAAGGTTAGGGTCGAGGTTAGACGGGTTTATTGGTAAAGAGTGGAGAAGCCCACGAGGCTCTCCAATTAGTGTAAACAGCACCATTATGTCAGCCGAACCAATGGAAGTGATGTCTCAGAAGTCCAAATGAGTTTAGTGATTACGAGGCTGACTAAGCGGTAATGGATTAATCGGCGCTTTGGGACTAGATCGTAAAATACAGATAAGAAAGATGCTATGCAAGGTCGCTCATGCCTTGCAAACGTGCTTGTGACGAGGCATGGTTGGTTGTGCCCAATAATAACAAGGACGTCTGTCTAAGTCGGTTTCATTTATTTCAAGAAAGCGCATGACAAGGTCAGCCATATAATCCTCCTGGACAAACTCAGGATGAGCGGTGTCGATAACGTCCCGCACCAATGGATCCGCGGCGTGCTTGTGGGACGGAAGTGGACAGTACAGCTCGACAACCATCTACCTGACTGGTAACGCTATAGAGGTAGCGTAGCTCAGGTACCTGTTGTGTCCATGCTGTTCCTCATCCCCACCAACTATAAAACTCAGCTTCCTCGGTCGCTGTGTGCCTTACTTGCGGACTACCTGGAGATTTGGAGGGAAACGTAAGCTCCCGACGACTGTAGCGTACTTTAGTACTACCTCAAAGGCCTATCCACATGCTCTGCACTAGTACATTTCCCGTGCCACCCATCCAAGTCCGTATTTGTGAGCACGTGGAAAAATGCTGAAGGCTGTACCCACAACAATAGCGGCAATTGCTATATCCCACGCTTTTCGTACAGGGTCTAGGCGTACTCTCGCGCGGCCATTTGAAGTTGGTGGACAACAGGACCAGGCTAAATCATAACGGACTGCGCACGCATTGGGTGCCCAAGCGTAGCTTTGGTACATGGTCTGAAGAGGGCGCCACCCGCCCCTGCGCTTCTATCACTAGACCAATGCTTGGGTACGGTTCGACAGCCCAATTTACGAGTACCCGAAACCAGTCACAGAACAGCAAACGGGTCCAGTACGTTGCTACCAGGCTCATCTTGAGTCTACATGGCTTGCGGTATGAAAACCGGTGCGAGAGACTAGGACTCGTCACCTTGTCCTAATGTTAATTGCGAGTCGATCTCATTATGACCTACCGTATTCTACATCGCGAGGACTTCCCATTGAGGTGGCCACAGCAACACTTAGGAGAGCCATGAAACCCGCGCAAACACAGACACAAATTTGCAGTGCCGATTGTAAATAGGGTCTCCCATCCATCACGTTTTGAACAGAGAGTAATGGAGGCCACATGAGTTCAGAAGTGCAAAACGTTGCTGGATTTATATTGTACCAATATACGATTTAGTGCACTTAGCTGCGTGCGCCTGTAAGACTGTGAGACACCCATTTTCCGTTGCATAAGCAAGATAACCATATTCACAAGGGACAGTTTTTATGTTTTTCATCATATTTCTAAGGAATTGTACACTATACATTTCTATTACTCTACAATGATATAAACGGTAAAGAAGGCCATTACAAAGACAGGGATGTACCAATGCGTCAGTAGAGGCTAGATCTTCACGCTGCATCAAATCCTGGCCCCTCGTCACGTCCACCGAAGATCAACAATAATGGTACTTTTGGATACAAATAAAGTCTTTGTCTCCATGCACAGTTCAGCTCTTAGGAAGTCTACTAACAGCCGTCTACCTGACAATTTCCCCACCACCCTGAACATGCTCTACGGGAACCATCAAGCAAAGTTAAGCACCATAGAGGGTTCTTCTTCATTTGCCTTTACCAGCCGAGTATACCAAGTGCACCCTATCGCTCTACTTGTACAATTTTGCCACCGATGTGTTACTCCACTGCGCTCTGGAAAGATCTAAGAGCTACAGCGTTGAGCCTCTCCTCGAAGACAGAGTCCCTTACATGGGTTACGGGGACGACATCGCCTTGCCAAGGGACCATTCACTGCCTATCGGAAACTTTTTGTACAGCTTAACTATCGGGGCATCTAAACATGGCTTGTATTTTTCCGCAACCAAGTGCATAGCCTTGCGCCAAGGTTGGCAAGTGTCGGCGCTGACACACACAAGTTCCGGTGATTGCCTGGTGTGAGTGCATCACTTCACGTATCGCGGCAGGTGCAGTTAGGCAGATGGCTGTGTTGGAGGTGGGGTACCCTAAAAACAGATATATCCCACCCGTCGTTCATTAACTTGCCACGCTTGTGGCCCCTCGCGATATCACGCTAAAGTTCAAAGGCTAAATGTACAGTCCTCGGGTTTGCGCGGTCTTGATGTGCGACTGCGGGCCCCTGCCTGTTCGCGCGGAAGCTCTGAAACGACTATCATCTTAGGCAAGCTCGTCATGAGAACGATCGCTCATGTGTGAGGCCAGCACCGTGTAGGCTACCCGGAAGTTAGAAGTGCAGTACTCAAAGAACATAGCCCATCCCCTAGAACATAACTCTCGAATGCCGTTTACATTGGTTCGGCCAGATTATGCGCATGGGAGCCAACCGACTTCCTCAACAATAATTCTTCGCAATTCTTTGGTGTGCGTAGAAACTTGCCGAGGCGGATAACCGATATTACGGGAAAAGCAAGATTAAGAACGCCTTCTCATGTTTGGCGTCCGTAGCATCTGTTTTATTTTTCAGGTAGTTACCTTAAATGGGTGAAAGTATAGGACATTATGAGTTGCAATCAAAATCAGTGGTCACAATGTTGATCTAGCATTGCTGCTTCACGGAATAAAAACGAACGCAGGTAGGTGCGTGCATTCCGTATCGCATCCCTTGTACCGGCCTTAGTCTTTCTTCAGGGTATTTCAAATTGTTCCAGAGAATTAAGGGCAATGAATTTCTTTCATTTAACTTTCAAGTTAAGACGAGAAAACTGAAAACGGCGCGCGTAAACTACGAGAAACTGAGAAAAACGTTTTCCTTCTTTTAAAAAGCTTTGTACCTAAATAAAACAGATTAGCTCTTGTCAGATGACCCTCCAAGGAATCCAGCACCACGGTATGAACCTCGCGATGATCTTAATTTCTAATTTCGTTTCTACTATGCATGTTATTCGAGGTAACGTGTGACCGCACTTAGAATAGTGTTACGAAAATCCCACAGGTTGCTCAGCCGTGTATAATAGTACATGATTGGACACGGCAAGCACACAAAGTACATTAAAGACGAAGGTGGGGGCTAAAATCTTTAACGGGCCACTCTGAACCTGGATCCTTGGTTAAGAACCTTAACAAACAAGTTGAAGTCGAAATTTGTTCTCCCAATGCTGCTTTATTAAGTACCAAGGGAAGGACTTTCGCAGTGTCCACTCAGTGAATTACGTTAAATGATACCCGGCAGACACACCAGCAGAGCACAAATATTCACAGGCTGTTAAAGTTGGGCGGCTTGGACTATTGACCGTGCACGCATCGCGACGCTACGCAGGCACCTAGACCTTACCCTTAACGTACCATCTAGCCGCTACCCACCTACGCGCGCAAACTCTGGGGGAATGCTCCCAAATCCCAACTTCTCCTTCCGAGTAACAGTTCTTTGCGACGCAGGTATCACAACCGCTTACTTGTGCATCTAATCCTGGAAATCATTGTCGAGCGCCCGCCTGATCTCTTAGACATGCGGCGTAACCAAGTTGATGAAAGGAGAAAGCGTGTTGTCATGGTGTATGTCCTGCTGCATCTTAATGCTGAAAACTGTGTTCAACACGGCGCACCTGGTTCAGTCCCACGCTCCACCCTTTTGCAACAACATGTTTTTGAGCTAACTACAACGACTGCGGAAGTAAAAACAAACCTTTACAGTGAAAGGGCCGTTTAAGGACACGGCAGTAGGTGAGTTAGCTAAATTGGCTGTTATAGTAAAATGGAGGCCGGTGTTCCATTTGAAACTGTCCAGCTTCCACTACGCCGTCTTCTGATTGTCCAATTCCACTATTTTGAACACGATATAAATAAAATAATTTTAATAAGTAATCCACAAGTAAATATCTGCTGGCAGCGCATACAATATTTGGCACGGTCGTGCCATGTGTTGCCACGAATAGACTAGATTTTGCCTCATATTGTGTTCCGTCATCCGGTGAGATATTGCTGCTGGAGAAGCTTTTAAACAGAGCAGCTTTTAAAAGAATGAAGGACCAATGAGGTTGCATTCATTTCAAAACCGTTTTGCTGCACATCTCGTCTGTGATCTGTTTTGCGTTTGCCAACATCCAATGAATTTGCCCACTTTTCTCTAGCCAGAAGCAAGTTGGTAGAGCAGGAGCGAGCTTTGCGAAAACCATGTTGGGCACTGGATATCAGATCCAACCGCTCGAGATGAAGTCGAAGCGCCTGTTTCAGGACCCGTTCCATGATTTTGCACACTATCGATGTAAGGCAGATGGGCCGGTAGATAGCTGGGTCTTGCCGGTTTCCTCCTTTGTATATGGGCTTGATGATGCCCATCTTCCAAGCGGTCGGGAGAAGTCCGGACTGAAACGATCGACGGAAAACCTGCGTGACAGGTGAAGCAATGTACTGAGCCACAGTCTTGAGGAACAAAGGGTGCAAGTCGTCAGGACCAGGCGATGAGTAAGGATCCAACTCACAGAGAAGTTTCAACACGACGTCAGTGTTAATATCGACGTGCTCTAACAGAGAATGGGGAGTGCACACTGTTCTCTCAGTAAACGACGCTGAGGTTGAATACACTGAAGAGTATTGCCGAGCCAGGAGGCTGGCTTTGTCGGTGTCTTCGTGAACTGGATCCTCATGTTCGGAAGAACACAGGGCAGGGATTCCACTGCCCGCTCTAGTGCTCCGTTTGAGGTAGGAGAAAAGCGTCTTAGGAGTCTTTCTAGAAAGTGTGGCTAGAGAGAGTTCATACTGTTGACGTTTCTCACGTTTTTGCAAGGTACAGGTATTCCTAACCGTTTTGTAACTGATGTAGTCATGCTCTGACCGCGTGATCCTAAAGCGGTCCCACAACTTACGTCTTCTGTTCCTTAGGGATCTCAGATCACGATCGATCCATGGAGGGCCTCTAGAGAGCGGTCGCTTTTTGGAACTGGGGACAACTTGCTCACTGAGTGATGTCAGCTTGGAGTACAGAAGATTCCAGGCACCGTCCACATTGAGCTGTTCGGGAATATACCAATCCATACTGCTTTCAGCCGGTTTAAGACGAAGGGCATCGGTAAGCCAGAAATTTCGGCGAACGGCACATGAGTTGTGAACGGTAAAGCGACGAGTCCATTGGAATAAAATAGTACAATGATCGCTTTTACCAATAGGTTGGAAGACTGTTAGGTCCATGACGTCTGACTGCGCTGGGGAGAGCACAAGATCTAGGATATGAGGCGACTGGCCGGCGAGAATGCAAGTAGGCATGGACACATGTTGATACAGGCTGCAGTCGAGAATTGTATCAAGGAAAGCGGCATCAAAAGAATCAGGTGGACGATTGCAAAGAAAGAAGTCCCAGTCGATAGTAGGAGCATTGAAATCTCCCAGAATAAGACAATCCTTTCCAGCACCGTGCTTCTTGATCAGTTCCAACAGGCGAGCTCCCGCGCCCAGTGGCGCTCTGTAGATGACACCAATCAAAGAAGATCTGCACCCGTCATGAATGCGACACCAGAGGGCATCAAAATCGCTGTCATTGTCACATGAGACCTCAACTAGATGGGATTTCAGATCCGCTCTCCAGTATAGTATTACGCTGCCTCCCGACTTTCTCCCATGACGATCGGCCCGAGAAAGGTGGTATCCAGGGATAGATACTTCAGAGTCAATGATGTCAGGGAATAACCATGTTTCAGTGAAGGCCATTAAATCAGGACAAACATCTGCGGCAAGCGTCTGGATCTCATCAAGTTTATTTCGCAGACTACGAACATTAGCGAACAGCACACGCAGTCCGTTCTTTTGCGTTACTGTCCTGGGGTGAGAAAAATCGGTCTCCAACGGGTTCTTGGAGTTCTCCGAACTACCTGAAAATCTGCGATATGAAGGTCCGTTTCACCATTCGCCCGACGGGTCCTCAGCTCATCAACGGCTTTTTTCATTTTGATCCGATCTTCCGGGGAGAGATCTCTCAACACATAAAACGGCTTGCCTTTGAGCCGTGAGGTCCGTAGGAGAATGCGTCGACATTCTTCCTCGTTTTGGAACACAACCTTTAGGGGGCGAGGCTTGGGGGAATCCTCTTATTTCTTACCTAAGCGGAAAGCCGAGATAATGTTGATTCCCTGCTCGCCTTCGTCGAATAACACAGAGATAAGTCGTTCCAGGAACACTTGGTCGTCTAACATCCGTCCGGCTGGGGCATCTTTGGTCGACTCAGGCCCATTCATAATGATGAGACACCGGTCACGGGAGGGTGGTAGGGTACGCCTGGTGGTTTGCGGTTGGGAAGGATTTGCGCTGTCTCTGATCAGCGATTCCAAATGATTAATCTTGTCAAGGACAGATTTGAACTGCGACTGAGGGGAGAAAGGCTTGGATTTAGACTTCGACTTAGTCTTGGCGTTATACATATCACCAGATGCGGTGGTACTTTTCTTTACAACCGATGAGTATGTCTTTGTCTTGGTCTCGCTGTGATGGACGTATTCCAACGGCTGAGGGAAAGAGTCAGACCGCCCACGACTTCGTTTACCTGTGGGAGAGGCTGGTGCGGAGGCAGAGACGGGAGAATGGGGAGTAATTAGGGGGACCAGGGTATCGGGAGCCTTGGGTGTCATTGGAATGGGATGAGGGCTGATCGAGGAGAGCCCATTCACGAGACGTCTGTTGTTTAAGGAAGTACGGCAGACATCACAAAAGAAAACAATGGCTGGAGAAGTCATCAGCTGTAGTGCTTCATACTGATCAGGACCGATGCCACAGCAAGCAATATTGTAGCAGTCTGGAGATTCCCCGGTTTGCTTGTGTAAAATTCTAACCAAAATTCTATAATTGTACACTTAGGCAACCGGTGTGGTTTGTTGAACTGATTGCTGAGTTCGAATGTTTGACTTGCTCATCGCCATTTTTGCTTGGCGCTCGCTTCGGTTGCAACGCGCGACTGCTCTGTGTGCTGTGCTTGATCCGTTTCCCTAGCTAGAGCGTACACGGTATCGTTCGTTTATATCTAGCTAACAGGGTATCTTTTCCTGAACCAATAAAAGTTTCCCTGCAACTCGATCCGTCTTCTGGAATCGCTCTCTGGGCTCCCGGAATAGGCAACCCTCTAAATTGGTGACCCCGGATTCAGAACAATCTCAACGCCGGATATTTCGAACTTTTCTCCGGTGAGCTCGTTCCATTTATTTTTCATATTTTCCGGTTTTATTTTTGCATACGGTGGCCTATTTTTTCGCGCCATTTTTTCAAATCATGGAATCTGTAGACCATAAGGTAGAGTCTATGCTTAGCGTTGTATCTCTCTCAGTGCCACCTTTTTGGAACATGGATCCTGTTTTGTGGTTCGCTCTTCTTGAGGCTGAGTTTTATAACCACAGAATCACTTCCGACTACGCGAAGTATTGCAAGCTCCTGTCCCATCTCCCGAAGGAGATATCAACGCAGGTTCGTGACGTCATCATTTCTCAGCCCTATAACCGCTATGAGGCTCTGAAGTAGGCCACGATTAAGCGTGTTATGCCCTCTGAGAAAGTTCGCCTGCAACAGCTTTTCAGGGATCTGCAGCTGGGCGACAAACTGCCACTCACAGTCTGTGTG
>CALYDF020004299.1:0-19386 GCA_944474145.2 Dicrocoelium dendriticum
TATAGAAGTGTTGAACTTCGCCTGTATAAATCGGATAAGTACTTTCTAGTTATTTGTATATACTATGAGACAGCACGGCATGTTTCATGGATCCCATTTCAACAGTTTATCAGATATCGATTGGTGTTCAAATTTATCCTAACTGTGAAATAAAAATCTGTTCGAAACATTGTTCTATCTCTTATTTGTTGCTCTGACTAGCAACTGCCAGCAGCAAACATATAACACATAATAGTGTAGACCCCGTTTCTATCAGTTGCCACTCTGTAATTCCAGTCCGCCAACCGATGAAAGTTATCATCCTGTCATTTGCGGAGCTTTTCATGTGCAAGTTTAACTAATTCATTGCTGTATTAGGTTAATAACTCCTATTCACCATGTATGTGTTATTTTGCAGAACAATTACCTCAATCTCGCAATCCCAGTTTTCACCAGACTTAAGCAGTTTAAGTTGCTGGAGGTAATCTTGAAATCTGGATGACAATCCAAAAGGGATCTTATTCAAGACAGTTACTAAGTTCAATATTGTTTCCATAATACCATTAAGATTTACAGAGCCGTTTAAGGTATACGCAAAATCTACACTAGATAACTAAGGAAACTTTATTTTGATTGCTAACGAGCGTATGCTAACTGTAGTACCAGAACAATACCAGCATCCCCGGCTGATTACTATACGCGATAACAAGATTATCTTATTAACAATTAACAATTATTAACATTTATTATACACAGATTTCCACGAAGTTTGCATGTGTGAACGAGCTGCACCACGTTACATCTTTTATATTTCTGAATCCTTGTCATATCTTCATGCTTCAGCATTTGTCACTACCTTCGATTCAGAGTTTAATGTTTCTAACGCAATGAACTCTCAAGCTAGTAGAGTCAAAAGCCAGTGTGCAGGCTGAATCCAGTCGGGTCTATTTTGCTGGACATTTCATGTTTAAGAATTACTGATTCATTGTTGTTATAAGTTACTGCTTCGTCTCGACTACGTAGTTAATCTATCTAGCACAACAGTTACCGTAATCTCGCAATCGTAGCTTTACTAGAAATAAACAATTTAAGTTGCAGGACATTATGTTGAAATAGGGATGGCAATCCAGACGGGCTGTTTTTCAAGAGATTTACTAAGTTCGGATTGGCTTCCATTATATCATTCATATGTACACATCAGTTTAATACAGACAATCTACCCTAGGTAACTAAAGAAACTGGATTTAAATGGCCGGCGAGCACATTATAAATGTAATGCCAGAAGAACATCTGCATCACCCGCTGATTTCTAGCTGCGGTAGCAATATCATACCGCTTTGGACTTTCCGATGCGCTCCAGTTATTTCATGTACAGTGTAACGTAATACGGCTTTTTACGGATCTTGTCTTTCTGAATTAGCAGTACTCAGTTTCATCTTATTTATTTAGGAAACCTAGCCATCGCTTTTTGCTTCAAAATATGTTACTAACTCCGAGTTGAATTTTCCTAATCCTGATGCAACGATCTTGCAAGTGAGCAGAGTCCAAAGCCTGTGCGCAGGCTGAATCCTACCGTTGCGAGAAGCTCTGTGAATTTACCATATAGCTTGCCCGAATCACTTCCATGTGTCAAGTCAGCTTACTCCCTCGTTCTGAAATAACTCACCCGCGCATATCCAGCCTTTTTAAACAGTCCAATTCGACCCATTGCGAAAGCTCCACTATGTGGTGTTTTACGGACGTTGATGCTCCAGTATGTGCAAATCCGAATGCCGAAGACAGGTGCAAAACATGAAGTAAGGAAGATCAGAATGAGGTAAACTCTCACCAAACCACAAGCGGATCAGTTATCCCTTGTCATAAACAACGAACGACGGCAGCGCAGAGATCCATATATTCCGCGATCTTTAAAATTACTGATTTCAGGGAAACATATATTTCGATAACCTAATTTTTGAGCCTCCATTTTTAGTAACTTTTAATAAATCTGCTCTTTAACTTAAGTGAGAAAGCCTTGAAAATCACGAATATTTCTTCTCTTCAAATGAAGGTAATAAATTATGAGTACAAAACATGTTGAGAGATCATCTCCGTCTCAGAAAGCGTATGTTTATGTGGTGTTCGATGACGATATGAACGCCCGAACTGCGAAATTTTCCAATTGTGAGCCTTATCTGTAAGGCCAAAACGGAGCATGATCCCGTAATATTAAAGGTGTTTGCTGGCTGCATCTTTGTGATGACACTTGTCGATTTCTTTTTAACGTTAACTTCCGACACAACACCTACGGTAGGATAACATGGCGCCCACAAGCCTTTGATCATCCGTTCAATCAAATTGATCACATTATGAGCAGCTACACTCAGCGAGGCTGCGCCCAAAGCTGCCGCTTGATTTGGAGCATGAGCACGGACCATGACTATTCACTGGTATGTGCAAACCTGTGCATGTATTCAGCAGACTTCTTCAACGACCTTGTGATTGAATAGACAAGAGACAGTTGGTAAATCTAGGTGTTCCGAATTCGTATCAAAATAGCTAGATTCATGAATGAGTGGGCGCTAGCCGAATGGATTTGAAGATCAATAGTTGCATACGCAGTAGACGTTATTAGCAGCTGACATGTGTACATAGGGCAAATCGAATCGCCAATCCAGACATTGGGTCTCCAATTAATCTCTGAAATACTTGTACGCAGCCGACACATTATGGATGGAAACGAAGACACTATGATTCACACACACCTTAGGGCGAAGATTCGTGCTAAGTTGAAGTTTGAACGCGAATCCTAGTGGTCCCATCGGGCTTCGTAAAAGAAGACAGTTGCCCTGCACTTGGTATTGATCAGATGTTATTCCGTTTGATGTGGAAAGCAGAAAGCAGGATACCTGATGATAGCGTAACCATACTTTTCCACAGTTGGCAGCCAATCCACACCTTTTTAGATGGTTTGGAGTTTTGGGCCGAACACTTGGAAAAGCAGCATAAGCAACCACAGTAGCAATATTTATAATTTGCCATTTAACGTCCTGCTCCCTGGGCTGATCCATTGGATCCACCCTCATGCTCGAAAGTCGCTTGTGAAATCAGAATGTTAATATGCTACAGGAATGTAGGAGCAGTTTGCCATCCTCCAGCATTCTTCAGTTTCATGAGTGACACTATCTCATTTAAATTACAAAAAGTATTGTAAAGATGTGGGACAGAGTGCTGCCCCAGCTGACTGTATCCAATTTTTATTGTCAAATGCGAGTAATGTTTGGTTCGACGACAGTCTTCAGTGAGCTGCAATCTTTGCGCACCATATTTCACCCAGTATTGACGTTCACAGAAATCCGTGCAAGTGGTACCTGAGAGGATTGCGCAGCAAATTAACTGATTTTTTCAAAAAGTGCCATTAAGTACAGCAAATTCCCAGAGCGTGGAAGCGGTGTACACTTAATCTGATTTTCAGAGGGGACAGCCGCTCGGAACCTGCTAACTATCGACTCAAAGATTCGATCATAGCTGGGGCACTAATGGGCCCTAGAAAGGCCTAACATTATGGCACCAAATCAAAATGGAATCCGTTAGTGACGGTCAAGTTATCCAAATCTAATGAGAACACGATGCAGTCGGACTGGAACAGCCAATAGTGAAACCGGTGCTGCTGTCATTTATCGTGCATTTGCCAAAACGGTCAAATGCTTTGTCACCGAATACATCAACAAATGTTTTAAACACGCATTAATTCTAAGTCTATATTATGATAGATAAAAAATTCCCTGTTTAGCGTTGGCTCAACTTTCGTGTTCGAAACTGTAATTATGATCCTACTGAGGTGCACTGCGATTTTCCACTAGATTCTCTGTTGGCGCAGCGTCAACTTTTCTTCTCCATCAGCGACCTTGAGCTTGCCATCAAGTCGAAATTTTTCTTTTATGCAGCTGACAACAATATATGGTGGGCGTTCGGTGGTCAGAATGATCTCGGCCTGCTGTTACAAGAATTAGATCTTGCTTCTGAATGGTCAGTGCCAAAACAACTTTCTTCAGCGCCTTACGTCACTAGCCCACTAATGGGTACCGACAAGGAGATTGCATTAGGAAAATTACTTGACCGGGGAACAATACTCGTGTGGTGATGCAAACGACCTCGGCTATTCGGCGCGGTCCATGAGGACGCCCAAAACTGAAAACCAACCTGTTGCTTTCTTAAGGACCGCGTTCGGGTTGTTCGCCTTTTCATCTTCCCTAAAATGTCAGGTGCATATTTGGGGTCCCAGATATCGGCAACCCGGATTGAAACTGGATGTGGTTGCAATGGAGAGCCCAAAGCAATGGGTAACCCAAAATTTGTAGGGTTGTTCTATATATCACAATAACTACGACGGAAACGTTTGCGAGTACATACCGGAAGTTGTCGTCGTTTACGAAGCAACCACATACTGAGCAACTGGTCCTAAACAATTGTCAGAATTTGCGCCAAATCATTGTACGTAGTGTGAAACAAATCTTGAGGGTTCCCCAGCTGAAATTGTATACCATGTAGAGTCAGCTGGAATGCGGCTGGAACTATATATCCCTTCAGATTTGTTAACCATGAGAAACCTATTCTAATTTGCCATTTATTTACCAAGGCTACAAATGTTTAAATAAAACTTCATGCTGCATTACATTAGCTGCATTACTTGCTCGGCAGTTTGATCAATGAGTGATGACAAAACGAAGACAATATTGTGTTTACTAACCTGTACTAAAGCAGCGTCTACGGATTTACTTGTGGTAATGTGGAAATTCTGATTTCTTTACGGTTGGGCGATTCAATTTCTTTGTTTGAATCCATGTTAGTCACTCATGAATTCCTGCTTGACCTCGAAGCTTAGGCGAATTGATCCGTGTTACAGATTTTTCCATTGACTTGCACACTGTTTACATGCTGAATGCCTATGCAAAGCTCGATAAATGTCTGCACAATACTAACGGTTTGCGATAACTAAACGTGAGATACTTTTTCGTTTGAAGCAACCCACGAATACAAGCAACCTAAACCATTGAAGTATACCCTTATCTGTTACTTTCACTTGATTCCGTTTGTATGAGGTGTATACGTGAATGGAGATCTACCAAAAATAAAATCGATCGATAACAGTATTTTCTAATGTCAACACCTAGGATACTGCTACAGTTGCGGCAATCTAACATTTCTAACTCCTACCCTGAATACTGGGTACCCGAATTCGGGCATGACAAACATCAACAAAATTAAGCGTACTCCCGGTCATCGAAAGAGTACTACTACAAAGGAACCAATAAATTTTGTTTTTTGCTATCTCAATATAGTTAACCAAAACTATTCATGTTGACTTTAAACAAACTGATGATGTGGTGCTCCGTCGGTCTATCTCACTCCTCAATAACACCAGTGCTAATATTGTTGGTCCAACTTGATTCCTTTAAGTTATACAGCACCTGAGGAAATTGGCTGCATCTTAGAAACTGGTGAATGTTCAAAGTATTTTGTTGAATCTTAGTGATTTGCATTTTATGTAGATTAAATTCGATTATTTTAGATAAATCACGGATAACATCAGAATCTGAAATCATCCGTAGTGAGTCGAGGCAAACCGATTTCGCTGGCATTGTGCAAATTTACATTTTTATACAATCGTTGTCTAGGTTTACGCACGTACCGCGGCACCCGACGGACCGCATTTCATTGCTGCTAGTTTTGCATCGTCGCGTTTGACTTACACTTGTCATACATCCCAACGACTGGCCCCGCGTTAATCATCAGGTACGCAACGCAATTCAGGTTGAAGCAGAGCGCCGGCGGAAGTGTATGTTCGTGCTCCGTTGCTGAAACAGTGACCGTATAACAAAGTGACAAGAATCGTACTGGTTTACACGCACTATCAAACAAATTATTTCTGCGGGTTTTCGACGCGAAGCCATCAGTGGTTCGGACGAGACTTGTGGTCTGTTTGTGCTTCAACTCTTGGCGAACGGTCTAGATAAGCATTCGAGGTCACCTGACCCTTTTGCTTCGCTGCTTAGCATGTCATGCAACCGCACACTAAAAGGTGCAGCGTAATCCATGGATCCACATGCAATTAGGCGTGCCACAAACGCAGGTACGGTTGCGTGCATTTGTTGTTTACAAAGCATTTCCCCTTGCATAGCCAGAAAACTATTAGAAATGCACCGGGTATCGCCCAGCAAAGCAAGGGGCCTCAGCGAACAGTGCGACTCATTGCTGCAATATGGTAATTGGTGCAAACATATCAGACGCAAGCTAATAAATTAATAAACTGTTGTTGAAAATTTGAACCAATCCACTTATTACAACTTTCTGGCAAGCTAAACACACTAGTAGTTACTCATCCGATTTGACTGAAACATGCTATGTGACATACCTGACTGCCTGTTAGTTGAAATTTCTTTAATCAAGTTAGTCGGAAATTTTGGCTGTATCTGTGCTTCCTTTAGCCCAGCAGCTCTTTTAATTAAGACGCCACCACACAACACTTAGCTTTCGTTCCCGTGACCTGCACGTTGGACTCTAGCTTAAAAGTGACCTTACCATAAACAAAAGATTGCCAAAGATGCTGTTGGTCTCTCGTTGGTTTTTAAGATCATTAGGACTGCAGCTCATGCAATTAATGCAAATACTCTGGCCAACAGAAAATAATGTTCATGACCCCTTCATGTCTCATCTGTTTTTCAGGGTAATTTTAAGGATTCTGGCTAGTATTATACAAAATAATTCTGATAGAAAAATTGCACACGGGGTAAACAAAGCTGCCTAACAGATGGCCTACTGAGCCTTTTATCCGGAAGCGTCCTGCAGCTGTTACATTCTTCAACTGCGCATAAACCATCAACTTGCTTGATTGTGATTTCTAATTGCTAAAGTCCTTTTCCCGAGAATACATGTTGCATCTGTGTAAATATCCATTCTACTTTATCATGCCCCCAAAAGTAATGGGGAGTTTCTCTACTGTTAAGAACTTTAAAAACCGGCCGCAGCAATTACGACCAAATGAAAGTATATTAGTTCAAATAAAACTAATTTATGACAAAAGTAGTGTAGTTCGTTCAGCCAGTAATATGTGCCACTGAACAATATCAACCGATCTACTGGAATTTTATCCTTTTTCCATTGATTCCAGGTTGCTCGCGAGCTTAAGGACGTAACAATTTAGTGTTCCGCTGAAATCCGAGCCTATACATCTGCCTTTTAAAATTCCATTCATAGGCTATTAATTACTTGCAATGTTGTGAAACAATTTTGCAGAAATTGCATAAACAAATATTAGCATTTTTTTGCTTAGAACTAGATTAATCCACGTCTAATCTGCACTACAATTAGCTTTTTGCTACAGTGGCCACAACGATAGACTACTGTTTTAAACGTGAACCTATATAAATACACCAAATCCAAAACAAACTGTTGGTCCGCCGCCATCATGTATAAATCCATGAGCGATACGTATTGCACAACAAATAGTGTTTTTGACCACGGCATTCATTCATTTGGCTCATTGGGCAAGTTTACCGCTCTGGAGTTTCTTTATAAACCATAATTGAATAACAGTATGGCGTGCCATTGCTAAGCAAATCTGCTTTATTGGTAACAAATTAAACTTGGTGGTTGGATGCGTTCAAGCGGTTGCCTCATTTGAATATCATCGGTGATTAATTTGCCTGAGTACGATTTACAATGGTGTCAGTCATCCTTTCGGGGATTTCTGTCTTCGTTTTGGTTAGGACATGCCTGCTTTGATGGCATACCAGCAAAAGCCTTCAGTGGAATTTATGAGCCGCGTACAGATAAGCTATCAGCCAGTTAAAAGATATTATTGTTGACCTGGTACAATGCATACCAACTGCGTGCTCAAATGTTTGAGCAAGCCGCTTGCTATTTATTTGCCTTGACAATTTTAATCAGCTCTCTCTATTTTCATTCAGGATTTTCTAATAGAATATTCATCCGTTTCCGGTAATGCATCGGTGATCGAACTGACCCAAATTCCCCCGAAGAATTGTCGTGAAACGATTGAAATCGCCTTACTAAAAGGGTGCTCTGAGCAAAATGGAAGCAGACTTCTTACTTGATACTACTCAAAAGGGAGTAGTCACATTTATAACAGCATTCTGAAACGACTACCAAACATTGTGCCCTATGCCTCAAAGTCCGCCGTCGCACAACATCAACCGTAATACTTTTCTGAAAGGATAGTGACGAACCATTTATGTTTATCCATCATGACTGCGGGCATCGACCACAGGATAATCACGTATACAGTGGACCATAACGTCCAGTAACCGCAAAGCTAACACCAAAACCGACAAGCTGTATGCATATCAGAAGCCCAAGCTTGTGAATAAGAACCCGAAAGTTGGAGCTCGCGGCCATTTAAACTCAACTTGCTTTCCAACCTCTGGCACCCAGATATTATGGGAGAATCAGCGTAGCAGTCAACGGGTACGCGACTAGTCTGGCAGATTGTAGCAGAATGGTTTTACGTGGAACCAGTGGCAACTGCTTAGGTACTAATGTGGCGACTTAGTGCGTTTCGCTACGGACTAGCTCACTCGGCTTAACCAGACTAGGAACAATTGGCGTCCTGCATGACCCCAATACATTGTAGTCGATGTGGCTAAGCTGTACGAGTTGGTGTTATGTTATTTTTGTTTCCGCCTTAGATTGACTTCCCATCCACATAAATTATATGAAAATAGGTCAACAAAACTTTAGTCCGACACGAAGCTGCAACGGTACTCGTTTTTAAGCCTACAATGATAACCGGGTGAGTTTATGAGATACTTAAAACCTTAATCTTTTTCGCCTGGTAAAAATATGCAAACGCAATGCAAAGTGGCCCCTAAGGTCAAGCACGAATATGAGACAATTCTTCCACGATGTATTCCAAAGTTAGAAATCCTTTTACGGCTGACCCATGCCCCGTCAATCTTTTTTTATCAGGCCATATGAGAAAGTTACTGAGGAGTTGCGTTCGGAAGACGACTCTAAGGTTTGAGGACATACGAATGAGGGGCTTCAGTTAAGCCATCTGCGGATCAAAATATCTGCATCCGGTCTATGGACAGACAAGACACATTCTCAGTCGGTGAATCCCTCCTGTTTGGAACAATTTCTAAGCTACGGAGCCTGTTGTTGCAGAATTGTCGGCAACGGGATTATATTCGCTAATATAGGGTCGATACATATTTCATTATACGAGCAATATTATGGTACAGAGATTGGTTTAGTCACTGATCCCAAGTAGCCCGCGAGACCTCAACCGGTAACCTAACATAGAAAACACAAATATGTCCCACCAAATATTGGGGGTAAGCAATCAGTTTCATACAATAATAAAATACTTCACTTCAAAGAACTCGCTGAACAAAAGAGCTAGCAACAAATTTTTAATAGATGGTGGTTGAACTGTTCCATGTTCTTGACATTGTTGTTGTAATTTCGTTACCATTCGAGATAACATCATCTCTACTTTGTTAAGTATCGCTTAAGATTTCGAAAACAACCATGCGATATCGTGAAACCGAAGTAACACGATCATTCACACCTGCATGTATTTGCTTAATAGTCTAGCCCTAAGGGGTTCTCGATTTAGTATGTAAAAGCTTCCTGGATCGGTTCACCCGATATCGGATTCACGACGATAAACATTTGGCAACGAATTGCAAGCTTGATAGCTTCCATTTCTTGGTAAAACTTTAGTATATATTGTGACTTGGTTGAGACGAAGAATGTATTACACGTAATGCAAAAGCGACTGCCGCTTTCAAGCCACGGATTATTTTGTTCAGCTGTATTTGCAGCGGCATTCACAGGTTCATGGTGACGAAGTTTAAAGTGGAAGCAAGTGCACTCGCAGTAATATGAGTGATAAGGATTTTCCTGCACTTCCATTAAAATTGTTGGTATATGGAACTTGTTATCGGTAATCAGCCAACGTATCGGCAATTTGAGGACTATTTGTATAAAAATAATTTTACCCGAGGCAGGAGACAAGTGAATCAATTCGAATGGAAAATCCATTGAATTCAATGCGCACAGGGAAAATTCATTAAAAAATGTGGGCTTCTGGGTACTGTGTACGGAAAGGTATGTATTTGTCCTCGCGTTCAGTAACTTGTAGAAAATCGTTTGAAGCATACGGAGTGAAATAATAACCAAAAAAATACCACAGTGTTACTTTCTGACATGTTGTGTGGTATGGAGTGGAACAACGTTTGAAAAATAATTTCCCCTCTAATTAACTCGAACATGCGTACAACACGCTCATGATTGCATTATCCAATGTAACTTCCAAACGTCTGTGAATTAAACATTAGCACAATGCCTTTTATTGTACTGCAGTCAATTGTTGTTGCGCGTGTGTGTGTGACCGTTTCATATGTGGTTGATACAGATGGACGCTAAGCAAATTTCCATAGATGACCATTTTATCCCACTTCAAACACATTGCATCTCCGCCATCCACCGGCTCAAATATTATTACCTTATTGAATGCATTAAGCAAGGCGCGTAAGCGGTAACCTGCTGCCTCCAATACACCTGTTTCCACTACTACTTTCCAGATCCCCCTTTTGCCAGCATTTCTAAATCTGTTAGCTTAATCAATGGTGGTTGAGATGCAAATGGAATTCTTTTATTTGCATTTATCTTCCCCAACGCCCGACTAAATTACAAGGTAACCAGTTCATTTATGTTAACGCTACCACATTTCCTTGGTTATCTTTGATGTTTTACCCTAAATAATTGTGTCAAATTACTATTAAAGCCCGCAAGATAAATACAATGGGTATAGATACATATTGCCTACCTAGTAGCAGTGATTATCCCGCGGTTTATGAACCAGCGGCATTTTGTTGATTTGCCGTTGTCGCTCATGTTCCCACCTGATTCGAAAGAGATGCTACCAAGGAAAACTACAATGTACGTATCATTTGGATTGCGATCCATACTTTCAAATCGCATTGTTGCTTTAGGAACACCAGCCCCTTTATCAGGACGTGAACCTCGATAATGCAGCGTGAAATGTATTTTATAAGTCCACCCATCTTTGCAGCTGGATCATCAACGATGGGTGTGTAATAGCCCATACGTCCTGATTGATAGAATGTTTGGTATGAGTCGGTTGGCGCCAGTGCGACTTCCGGAACAGGACTAGACCTAGAATTTTCATTACCTGCATATGATGGTACTGTCGACTCACATGAACTAAGAGCCACATAGTCGGGTTTAAACGCGTTCCAACTGGAAATGGAGAGCTATAAATGAACCGCAGAAATCAAACGTCAAATCGCACTGATGGAGATATACAAAGTTTTCTCACGGTCTAAGAGGCCGTGCGTACAAGTTCAGAGTAAACACCGTTCAATACTATGAAAGTGAAGCTTTTTTCTTCGATCCATAGATCGAAGTTTATTCAAGGTAATCGCAAATCGCTGCCTGCGAAGCAGTGCTGGTTTCTTATCACAAGCGAGTATGCAACGTTGATGTAAGTAGCTGATTGATAATTATTAATTATCAGGCTAGTTGGTTAGAACATCAGACAGCAATGAATAAGTTGCGTCAACTATTATCTTACTCCAACGACCACGTCCTGCTAAATCTTCAGTATTTCAGAAATGTGAGTTGCTCATGTAAACGGCCAGTAAAATAAATGATGGCATTAAGGCAGCATAGGTACAGTGATAGCATTTGCCATATTCATGCCGTGGGCTTTGGAAAACAGGCGTTCAGTGATATTTCTAATGTCGATCTTCGTGTACATTTCTGTCACACACTGTCGCTGATTCAACTGGTAGCCAATTTTCAAATAAGTTGGACATTGTATTGAAAAATCAACACCGGCAGCTAGACATATGTTAAGGTAAAAATTTGACTTTAGTTCTTTGATGAATTGATGTGGTTGGTACATGGATTTGCGTCTATCGCGTGCAAGCTTACAGTTTTAGATGAAATAACTACCTCTGCAACTTGCAGGCAAAAAATGATAAGATCCTTAGCAGGGGTATCATCAGAATAAGCCGGTATACTATTTCTGAGACCTACGACTTAACTATAAGGACCATGTGGTTTTTGTGGAAATGATTGCTCAGGGTTTGCAGCTCCAATATTTTGGCTTCGTCAACGTCTGTAAAACAATTGCCTATATACTTCATTAACTGGCGAGTGAGATCCGTCGAATGACAAGATTTGTTATTAGCAAATGAGAGTGAATGAGTCTTGTCTAGGTATTACCCTTGAACCAATGTAAATTTATGTTTGAGTGTTCTTGGTAATTTTTTAAACCCAACACAGTAAAAGCGAGTAGGTTTCTGATAGCGTAAGGAGCAGTAAGACCACTGCAACACTGTTCTAATGTCCAATGCGGATAACATTGGCTTGTGCAAAAGCAAAGGCGCAAGTTTCTTTATAGCTTCGGCAGCTACAAGTAATAGTGATGAGCCCATTTCTGTAAGTCTATCTTTCGCATGTTTACGGCCATCGCTTGAGAAAGACCGCTGACATATCTGAGTGGATTTAATAGGAAGGTCTTTTCTGGCTCCAACGAATGGATCGTTAGGTTTGCTAGCATCGACTCTGTCTCACGCAGAGCGGTAATGACACAAATGTTCAGCGTTTCCACGGATACACGCAGCCCTATTTCGATTAGTAAAGTTGAATAGATTATGAAATGTTTGCTCCACTATATATCAGTGTTGTTCGAACTGTGTCAGTAGCATTAGAAACAAATACTGGTGGTGCATATGGAAGAAGTCCATGTCATTATTTTTGTATTTCCAAATTACCACTATCAGCGTCACACTGCGATGTTCCGGTCACTCTGAAGAACCTGAGGCCTCGAATGATGTGGAAGCTTGCAGAAATTTAACCTATAATTCCCGCGGGAACGGCAGCTAAAAAGCTTGTGTTTGCGTTTTAAGGAAACCTGGCATAACCTATTAATACTAAGGAATTCGAAGCATTCTTAGCAGCTTTGCTTGCGGAGCTCTTCACATTGTCATGCATATTGACATACTTTGCAAGAAATGCACTTGGGGAGATAACGTACTATTGAAGGCATGGTGTTGAGACGGACTACATTACCGCGGTGCTTCAAAATGCTACGTTTATCAGTGTCGGATAACAGTTCATGCTGTTATGAGGCAAATGGTAGCTACATGTCAACGGTGTCAGGTATATCACCCGTAAAGTTAGCCAGGTTGATGCAATTTGATTCCCTTTCTCTCTGTAACGCATTCGGCCCAGTCGCCCTGAAGCAGTCTAGCCACAAAGAGAAATGTACTGCATGCGTTCATAGGCTTCATATTGTAACTGTTAAAATGTTACGTAACATGACAGACACTCTCCAGGTAACATGGAAAATTAAAATTAAATTAAAATTAAAACTCAAAAATAAAAAGTTAAAATTAAAACAATTAAAAATTAAAAAATTAAAAGTATTTCGCCTGACGTTCTGGCCATCATTACGGATTCAATTGTGTCCTGGCTATCAGATTAGTCTTCCAAACTGCTTGCTTGTGATATTCTTTTATACATTGAAGTTTGTTGGACTGAGGATGGGACAGGACTGACTCGGCAGTTAAGCTTCATCGGAGCAGTATTGTGCGATGTACGAAACTCTGCTTGTCGTGTCCAACAACGTCTTTGTAATGTTTGCGTCGAGGCAACGCAACAGTAGCCAATCCTGAGACGGATCGATATCGAACGTGAATATTGCTTCTAAACACGCGACAAAATGTTCTGAACCAGGTGTGGTCCAATACATCTCAAACACAGAGGTTTGCCTCTACGTGGAACGGTGTCAATATTGGTGCTGCAATCCGCAATACAACCCCACGACGTGTTCCCTAATTCCGATTTGGATTGCATTCCGCTGTGCCACTCGTTTCTTGCGGATCTCATTATCGTAGTGGTCAGGGCGTCAGACGTGAAGTGCTTGGATCTGAGTTACAAACCAGCTAGGGCTATCTCCAACTGACGAGTCAAAACCGTCACGAAACCGCGGTTGTGGTATGTCAGAGTTTGGGAGAGCAACACACATATATTTCCATTCCAGATACCATCCTCGAGATTGCAACATCCGAAGTTAGCCCCAAGCTAACCCCAGGTATCTATAGAGTTTGCGATTTGCAACCTAACCACCGAGAGAGTTCCTTAAATTCTGATTTGAATTTCATCCTGCAGGGCCGCAAGTTGCTCGTTGTTCTCAGTAGCATATTCGTCAGGGAATCGGCCGTGTACTACTTGGCTCTGAGATCCACCCCAGTCCAAGCTTTTTCCAACTGACGATTCCAAACCAGCACGAAACCACTGTTGTGGTTTGCCAGTATTGGAGGGAGCAACACCCATATATTTCCATTCTAGTTATGGTTCATGAGATCGCAATGAACAATGTTTAACTTAAAGTGAAATGGAATCTCTATAGAGGTTGAGAGTCGAAAGACAACCACAGAGAGACATCGCTGGAATTTGCATTGAAATGCGTTTCGCTGTGTTAAGGTTTGCTGACGGATCTCTGTAGCATAATGGTCATTGCGTCAGCCGTAAACTACTAAGCTCTGAGTTCCAGCACAGCTAAGGCTACCTGCACACGACGAGTCGAAATCACACGAAACCGCAGTTGTGGGGTGCCACTGTTGGGAATATCAACACCATACTATTTCCATTCTAGACACGGTCCACGAGATCGCAATTACCGATGTTCACCTATAAGTGAACTGAGATCTCTATATAGGTTGTTACTCGCAAAACGACCACAGAGCTTGTTCCCTAAATTCTGCATTGAATTGCGTTCGGCTGTGCCAAGCGTTGCTCGCGGATCTAAGTAGCATAGGGGTCAGGGCGCCAGCCGTGAACTACTAGGCTCAATCCCCCCAGCTCAGGCTATCTCCACCCGACGAGTCCAAACCAGCAAGAAACCGCGGATGTAATGTGCCGGTGTTGGGAAGAGCAACTCCCATCTGTCTCCATTCTAGGTAAAGTCCACAAAATCGCAATGACTGTAGTTTACCTCAAAGTAAAATGGAATTTCTATAGAGGTTGCGAGTCGAAAATCAACCACAAATCGGGTTCCCTAATTTCTGCTTTGGAATGCGTTCGGATGCGCCAGGCGTTGCTCGCGGATCTCAGTAGCATAATGGTCATTGCATCAGCAGTGAATTACTAGGTACTGAGTTTAAACCCAGCACAGGCTACCTCCACCCGACGAGTAAAAAAAGCACGAAACCGCGGTTGTGGTGTGAAAGTTTTGTAAAGTGCAACACAATTATATTTCCATTCCAGGTGTGGTCCAATACATCGCAAACACAGAGGTTTGCCTCTACGTGGAACGGTGTCAATATTGGTGCTGCAATCCGCAATACAACCCCACGACGTGTTCCCTAATTCCGATTTGGATTGCATTCCGCTGTGCCAATTGTTTCTTGCGGATCTCATTATCGTAGTGGTCAGGGCGTCAGACGTGAAGTGCTTGGATCTAAATTAAAAACCAGCTAGGGCTATCTCCAACTGAAGAGTCAAAACCGTCACGAAACCGCGGTTGTGGTATGTCAGAGTTTGGGAGAGCAACACACATATATTTCCATTCCAGATACCATCCTCGAGATTGCAACATCCGAAGTTAGCCCCAAGCTAACCCCAGGTATCTATAGAGTTTGCGATTTGCAACCTAACCACCGAGAGAGTTTCCTAAATTCTGATTTGAATTTCATTCCGCAAGGCCGCAAGTTGCTCGCCGTTCCCAGTAGCATATTGGTCCGTGCTTCAGCCGTTAACTACTAGGATCTGATTTCCAACCCACCTCAGACTCTCTCCACCTGCCTTGTCCAAACCAACATGAAACTGCGGGCGTGGTGTGCCAATGTTGGGAAGTGCAACACACATCTCTTTACATTAAAGATACGGTCCACCATATCGAAAAAAACCATGGATCTTTCAAAAGTCCAGTCTGTTTTGCGGAGACCAAACAGCATACGCACGCCTGCAAAGGCGTAGGTCGTGCTCGTGTTTAAACAAACGAGAACAACGTTCCAATAAACAAACCGCCTACTTCCCTATTACATAACCAACTTTAATTTTAATATATTTTATTATATTTTACACAGTCACACGGTGGAATTACCGGGTAATTACAATTCTGCCGCTGAGCTAATGTGTCAATAAAACTCATTTTTTATGTATTTAGCCGTTGTAGTTGGAAGTTTTCTTTATACCGAATTTTATGAACAGGCTAAGCAAGATTATGTAGTCGCTTTCAAGAAACTTCTGCATATCTTATTTGAAATTAAACATGGTTTCTCTGAAATTGTTACATTGAATTACGGGCGTTTATGCGGTAATGGTTGCTCAACTCTTCCTTTAAAAATAAAATGATTAGCATACAATGGTTTGAAACGAGTAAAGTGATGGCGAGTTGGTTTATTATTGGATCTTGCTGCAAAATTATGCAAAAATCCGATTTGCGTTTAGGTTAATCCTAGCGGGCAAATGTCCATTTTCTCCTAACCTATATTGAGCTGGAATTTTCTACTTTGACGAAATAACGCCAGCGACAAGTAAATCACATATACTCTTATTAACCCTGTCCCTATCACCATGTATTCACTCATAGCGGTAAGTCAACTGCTGTGAGTTCCCAACTTATTTATTTTGCTGAACATCCCAGGTAAATGGCATCCAAATTCGTTATTACACAAGATTAATTCCTAGTCTCCTCAACGTAGATGTCTTATTGCACAACGAGAAATTTCAGTTTGCAATCCTGGAATTGATCTGGAAATCCGGATAGCAATTCAAACACGAAACCTCAAGAAACTTTTATTTGCGCTATTCAACCAGGTTTCCATAATTCCAATTAGAACTACAAAGAAATATTTACGGATATATATAAATTACTTTAGAGTATGCAATTATGATACTGGCATCCAATGGCTGGCAAGCGTATTTCAACTATAACGCCCGGCGATGTCCAGCATCCTGGTTTGAATAATAGTTGCGTTAACAAAATTATATCACTTTTGATTTTCCAATGCGCTCTACATTTTATGTGCATAGTATAATAGCACTCAGTTTGTTAATGGATTTGTAAGTGTTAAAATAACAAGGCCAACGTTTTCTCTAATCTATTTTAGAGACCTTGCCTTGCATTACGTTTCAACGTTTGTCCCCAGGTTGGTTCCGGATTACCTTAATTTAAATTAAATATCTTGCAAGTATATGGAATCAACATTGTGCGTAGGTTAGATAATTCTGCTGCCAACAGCTCTGTGTGTTTGGCCAAAGTAATTGCCCAATCGGGCACCATGTGTCAAGTCAGCTTTCCTGATCGTCCACATTTAACTCACCGGCACTTATCCAGCAAATTTTATCAGCGCACTCTCACCGGTTGTGAAACGTCCACTGTGTTGTGTTCCACAGATGCTTATGCTCTAGTGTGTAACGAAGCATTACCAAAGACTGCAGGAAAGCATAAAGAAAGGAAGGGCAGTTTGAGGTCAAAATGTGAACTAACTACTTGCGGATAAGTTATCCCTTGCCATAATATCCGAACCAAGCAGATATCTCCAAATTCCATAGTCTTCCAAGTTCCTGAGTCTATGGAATCAAATCTTTATAGAGGCTGGAGTCTAGGTCTCGAGAGTTAGAATATTTTAATTGATATATCCCTTTCTTAAGGGAGCATGACTAGAAAGTGACGTATGTGTCTTAGAAAGAATGTTGACCAATAGATTCAGAACTTTATGGTCACCTTTGTGTAGGATATCAGCCGATAGCGGATCTTGAACCGCCTACGAATTAGACTTGTTCCGAAATCTATATTCTTCTAAACCAAAATACAGTGAACCAATTAGCATGCAAGCATGATATTTAGCCAAAAAAACACTCACGTTAGGGAAAAAATAACAAGTAATTTTTCGGCTGGTTTTCAATAATCAATGTAGGTAAATAGGTTGCCTCCATTTCAGACGGCGGCTTAGATATGGAGTCAAATATCATCTTTAGTTTCGTGAAAAAGCATGTTGCGTTGAATTGGTTCGTTGCCTCAGATTGTTAGCATTCGATAGTATTACTGACTGTCTGCGCTCTATGTGTTTAGGTGATATAAACCAACTAGCGTATAATGTTCTCCTGTACACCCGTTCTTCTCTGGTTGGAGGACTGCTGATCGGTCTTCAAATGGACTATGTTTTGAGAAAACAGGTTTGCTATAAGTCATATTCATGGGCGATGACCTGATATTTGAAATCGTTAGCAATACCATATGATCAGATGCATGGGCTTGCCGTCTTAATTCTCAAACCATAAGGGGTCTGGATTTCCAACATATGGTTGATTTGAAATATCCTCCTATGATCAAGCCTGAAGTTCAAACCTAGGACTTTTTAGATGGTTAACACAACGACTTACATTTGTTAATGAGACTTCTGCTGTTTCTACATGTTTACCGGTATTATATTTGATCCATATATTAGTAGTCACAAAGATCGGACGGAGTAGAACTACTGAACATATGCAGTGACCTGATTACAGAAACCATTCCTCTGTAGTTACAAGTCTAATCATCTATTCAACGGCGGTTAGAGCAGGATAAGCTGTTCTACCCAATGAATGTAAATATTGCAGGATGGACAGTGTCTTTAGATAGACTTTGTTGGCTCAATGCTATTCAGTGAGCTATGTACCCATGCTGGTGAATATGTCCGACTCTTATTTTGAGTTCAGTACCTACCCATGATGTTGACGATGTTAAAGAAACGCTCACGGTTGATAAGGCTTTTGCGTCACGCATTATAAACATATACTAGAAAGTGAGTTGGAATCTTTTAATTCGCAGCATGTGGTGAAATGGCGAACAGGCAACATACTTGAAGAATAATCAAATCATTTTTTGAAGACAGCCTGTACGTTTTGCTGTAGCATACCCTGAATTATCCGGATCATGTTGAAGCGTTTAAGAAGAAATATTGCATTAGTCCATTTTTTCAGTTTTTGGATCCCGCCAACTGTTTGAAAGGATCGGGAATAGTCGAACCTTTTGGACGTTTCCTCTTATAAGTTTCTGTACTAAACCTCAGCAATCATATGCTTAATACTTGAGATGCCGCGGTATGGCTATCGCGGTGTCCCGCTCAGGCGATTGGTTATAATGACCCCGAAATGTTTGCATCGCTCGCACAACCCATATGTACGCATAGTAGTTTAGGTCTCTCATTAGAGACACACGGCAGACCATTCAGTGCGATCTGGATTATACATAAAAAGGTATTGGATGAAGTTGTTTGCATTATGGAAAAATGCTGATGATCAACGGATTGAACAGATTGCGTTAAGGCTGTAAACAATCTAGAAATAGTAGTGAATTCACTGAGGCTTAAATGTGATTGC
>CALYDF020004300.1:0-19359 GCA_944474145.2 Dicrocoelium dendriticum
ACGGCTTGCATTGTGGCGTTCTAAAATGGTTGCTTCTCACGTGCACCCATTCTAGATGATTATTCGAACCAAACATCCCAGACTTGATTCGGACAAATTGTGCAGTTGCTATCTTATCGGCAGCTAAATATGTAGGCTTATGGCCAATAGTAAAGCATTTCGGATCAAAACGGATGTTACCTTAGGTAACGATTACCATGAGAAATGTGCAGTAAGCTTTTCTACCTTCTAAATTGTTCTTAAGTGCTTTAGACACAGTGCTATAAACACAGCAAAACTTCGCATTGCACCTTATGCTGTGCGGACGCAGTTCCCAGTTGCTAAAGTATCCATTGCATTAATACGCACATTATAATTAGATCATCTATTTGCTCATCTATATTGTTTCCCAGTTGATTGCATCCGTAGAGTGGCCTCCGTGGCGCAATCGGCTAGCGCGTTCGGCTGTTAACCGAAAGGTTGGTGGTTCGAGCCCACCCGGAGGCGCGGATTTTGATCGCCCAGTAGGCAACTTAGGCAGCGGTAACCTGTTAAATGGATTTATGTGCTACCATCGCAATGAGGCTGGACATTATCGTGGTGCGATGGTTTGTGTGCCTCAGCAAGCCACTGAGCTATGCTGGGTGGTGCTTTTGCACCTTCAGAGTCACTCATACCAGATTGGTCAGTGGTTAGAGGCCAGAGAAACTCAGCCTCCTGGTCCTCCAGGTTGGGGGTTGGAATGAGGGTGGCTCCTTATTCCTTAAAACGGACTCCTTGTAGCCCAACACCAAACCCCCTGCCTTGCGGTCAGGTTTTTAAACCAAAGGCTTTAATTGAGAATTCTAATCGCTTTACTTTCTAGGCCTAGCCAATCTGACATTATCCTGTCCACGCAAAACCATCAATCTTTCGCCAAACAAATTCCTGATACTCTGGCCACCGCAGAGGATAATCAACGATGCATTATCTGCTGCATCGAGCAGGGTGGACAGGGGTATGGATGCTACTGCTCAAGCCTTCCCGTCTTCTTATTCCCCATCTTACGCTTTTTCACTCTTACCGTCCCCTTCCAACTTCACTTATATCCCCCCAGTTTTCAACCCCCCGATTTTTGGCCCACCCCCAACATGCTTTGCTAGGCATTTATCTTCTAATTTCAACTCACATGTGAACGTGGTGCGTCACTCCTCTGCTGTAGACAAGCCCATGTCCAACCAAGCGGTCCATTCCAGTTCATCGGCTGCCATTTGGAGCACTCGATCCTCCTTTAGATTGGCATGCCTTAATGTACGCACACTACTACAAATCGGTCAACAGGCAGCACTTGCCCGAACAATAGAGACCCTCTCGATCGATATCTGCTGCTTATCAGAGACCCGCATGCAAGACTCGAGCTCTGTGCTCACTCTGCCATCCCCTTCAGGTGACGCAAGCAGTATTTTCTCAGTGCACCTATCCGGTGACGATGCAGCTTCGAGCACCGACCAAGCTGGTGTTGGCATTGCCCTGAGTATCCGGGCTGAAGCTTCTCTGGTTGATTGGATTCCAATCAGTAGCCGGATGTGTGCGGTCCGATTGGCTGGCTGGTTTAAAGCTTCGAAGTCGCGCGGGACCAACAGGTGTCTATTCATCATCGCTGCCTACGTGCCCACAAACGGTAGCGATGATTCGGTAATGAACGACTTTTTCCGCCAACTGACTCAGCTCCTTCGCCACAGAAGAAGCACGGACACTGTTGTGCTGGCGGGGATATGAACGCACAATTTGGAAAGTTGTCCACTGATGAACTGCATCTGGGCACTCAGCACAGTGTAGGCATTCATAATGATAACGGTGAGCGGTTACTTCATTTGTGTGAAGATGCTCGCTTATTTCTTGCGAGCACTAATTTCCGACACAGCACCCGCCGGAGGGTGACTTGGCGCCCACCAGCCTCGAACCAGCCTTGGACTCAGATCGATCACATTGCTATTAGTTACCGCTGGAGAGGCTGCATCCAGAATTGTCGCTCGATTTGGAGCACATGTGTGGACACCGATCATGCACTTGTATGTGCTGACATGTGGATGCGTTTTGGCGGACGCCCACGACGACGTTGTGAGCGCATTGACACCAGCCAACTGAGAAAGCCAGCTGTTCTGAATGCGTATCGAAGTACGCTGACACGCGAGTTGAGTAATCGCTCACTGGAGACAATTGATGGTCACTGGTCACATGTTCGCCAGACCTTACTAGCAGCAGGCAAATCCTCATGTGGTATGTCTAATAGCCAACATGGACATTGGGTCTCTTCTCGGTCTCTGGAACTTATAGACGCTCGCCGGCATATCCCGGCTGGAAGCGAGCACAATGAAACTCGCAAAGAGCTCCGGGAAAACTCCGTGCTAGCCTGAAGAGAGACCGCAAATCTTGGTGGTCTCATCGTGCGTCAGAGATGGAAGTGGCCGCTGCCCTTGGCAACCTTCGTAAGTTATTCCGTCTGATACGGGAAACGGGCAGCAGGAGGCCTGTTGTTAGTGAAACAATTTGTGATGAGAGTGGACAGCCTATCCACAATTTGTCAAAACGTTTAGAGCGTTGGGCTGAGCATTTTGAAAAGCAATTTAATCTGCTAGAATTGTTCGATTCTTCGCCGGCCCGTGATCGCCCTACTCCGTGGGCTGTCCCTTTCGATCCACCCTCTCGCTCAGAAGTCGAACGTGAGATCGGACTGTTGAAGTTGAACAAAGCCGCGGGACCAGATGATCTTCCTCCAGCCCTCTTCAAATTCGGAGGCTCTGCCATTGTTGGTGCTTTACATGAATTACTAGTGAAACTGTGGGAGCAGGAGACTGTCCCAACCGACTGGAGCCGCTCCGTTATTGTTTCCATCTTCAAAGGGGGCTCGCGCTCGGAATGCGGCAACCATAGAGGAATCAGTCTGATCTCTACCGCCTTCAAATTACTTGCCTCCATAATTCTTCACAGACTGACTGGCGCTCGTGAAAGCCAGATTCTTGAGCAGCTAGCCGGGTTTCGTCGAAATCGTGGCTGCATCGACCACATCTTCACCTTACGTCAGTTGTTGGAGCACCGCCACGCATATTGGCGGCCCACCGTTGTCGTGTTCCTCGAGATCAAAGGTGCCTTCGATTCGGTTGATCGATGTGCCCTTTGGAATTGTTTACTCAGGAAAGATGTGCCCGAGAAATATGTAAATATTATCCAAGCATTATATTTGCGTAGCACAAGCAGAGTGAGGGCTTACGGCAAGCTGTCGCCACCCTTTAATATCTCCAGCGGTGTGAGACAAGGATGCCCGCTGTCACCTTTCCTCTGCAACTTCGCTATTGACAAAGTCATGGAGTTTGCATTTGCAGGATATGACTTGGAAGGTGTAAAGCTACTCCCAGGAGAACGGCTTCTTGACTTGGAGTATGCAGACGACATTGCCCTCATCTGTGACAGCTCCCAGACGCGCCAAGCCGCGCTGGACAGATTAGCACTGGCTGTCAGCCGCTTCGGGCTTTGCTTTGCACCATCGAAGTGCAAGGCCTTCCTCCAAGATTGGCAGGGATCGCCTACTGCGCTGATCCTTGGTGGGGATCAGCTAGAAGTCGTTCATAAATTCAATTACCTGGGAAGTTGTATCAGCGCCCTCGGGATCGAAGACGAGATCACGAACCGTATAGCGAAAGCTCGGAGTGCTTTTGCTAAACTTCGCCACCTATGGCGGCGGCGCGACATTACTCTCGCCCTGAAGGGTATAGTGTACAATGCAGCGGTACGTTCGACCTTACTGTACGGTTGTGAAACCTGGCCACTAAGGTCGGCGAACTTGAAGAGGCTAGCTGCTTTCGACAATCGGTGCCTTCGCAGTTTGGCTCACATATGGTGGGAACACCGCGTGAGTAACGAGCGTGTTCGACGCATTGTTTACGGCCCAGGAAAAGGATCTGAACCGCTCAGCACTGTTATTTCCCGCACCAGGCCCCGATGGCTCGGCCACGTGTTACGCATGCCAGCCCACCGACTCCCGCGACGTGCATTGTTTGCTCACCGGGGATGTGGGTGGAAGAAGAGGAGAGGTGGCCAAGCGATGACTTGGTCTAGAGGAATGAAGTCCCTCACTTCGGAGCTAGCCTCGGTTGGAGCTTCACCGCTCCCGGGTTTCGGTCCAAAAGACGGTGAACACGTTTGGTTGGATACACTTGCTGACATGACAAGGAGCCGACCTCAGTGGCGTTCCTGCTGTGAGTTTCTTTGTCCCTCCCCATCCCTTTTAGTCTCCCCCTCCATCTACGATCTCATTTCGTAGGGTAAAGCATAATAATTTTTTTCTTTTTGCCTGGTAGCTGGCTGGAAGCTTACCGGAACGATGCCTATCCGTTGCTGGTAGCTCAGCTGGCATGCAACTGTTGTATCTGTTTTTCCTTTGTGTATTGTATTATATGTGTGTATGTATGTATTTCTTTCATGCATTGCGGCACAATAGCGGAGGTGTTTTCCCACCTCTAGCTCATGTGTATAATGATGATGATGATGATGGTGCATCCATAGCACTTTTAATTTGCTTCATTTGACCAAGTTCCTCCATAGACATAAGTAGATGGCACCGAATGCATTCAAATGGCATCCTGGGGCAAATACGCCTCTAAATGCTACCTATCATTGAGTGATCAATCCCATATATACAGACTGCATCACACCCATTGTTTTCCTCTGTTGTACTATTGACCGATTTGGAATTGGTCTCACGAAGCTGGGTGCAACTCCATGGCGTTACGGATCTTCATGAGAGTTCTGTAGAAGCACATGTTTACCATAACGAAAAATCTGAAACACGTATGGAAGCAATTGGCTGTAAAAGGTATACACCGCGTAAAGCCATGCTTCATATAAACTTAGTGTTGTGCGATCTCTTTCCACGCCGATGTTATCATTCGCTTTGCCCTTTCCGCAGTGCTATTTCCAAGCATCTGCGAGGCGGAAACTCACCTGCTGATGAGTTGAAGCTTGTGCAGCATACTGGGGCGACACATCGTTTGTTTACATTGTGCTAACCCGTTTGAATCTAGGTAAGCTACACTATTTTTGCTGACAAATGATATTCATCGCTTTGCATTATTTCAGTCCAGCTTGGGCTTTGAATCCTTTCACAAAACATGTTATAACTTAATACATAGAAATGGACTCCCATTTCCGGACTTATCACTTGCTCCCAAAATTTTAGTTATTCGGTAGTGTTATTTTGCTGTGCATCCTAAAATTGGCCGATTTATAACTTATATCAGATGGCGGATAACATTCGGTATAGCTGTTCCTTGATAACGCCACTCCAGTTGGTTACACACCAGTGTCAAGAATGAAGTTCTAATACATCGTATTTTGGAAATATATTCCACTGTTACTGGAGCTGGACTGTGCATTTTATAAGGGATAAACCTGATGCTTATTTCATCTTGCCTTTTTAATGGGCATATTTCCTATTGAGCACTCAGCCAAATACGAATTATAAGAAGTCACAAACACCGAATCAGCGAATCATCCGATCACATTTGTAAACATAAGCACTATGAGGCCTAAGCGCAAGCGTATATTTTGGATGCAAAGCCCATTAAGCCCAAAGTCTCCCCCCCCCGGAGTTCGCTGCAATTTTCTTTGCATATGCTTCCTTCAGCCATGTTCATTTTACCCTGTTATGCTAAACTCGACTGACTGTATATAGAACAGGCGTTTGGCATGTTAAACTAGGTGTATGACATGCAATGCCTGGCTGTGCTTCATGCGGATGTTGGCGAGGTACCCACCTCGATCGTACTGATAACAATAGACTGTTAATCCTTTATGCGGTGGTGACGCGTTGCACGTTCCTCGTAAAGGTGATATTCTTAATGGTCTAATCCAGTGTGGAACTGCTTACGCTCCAGTGACCTGGTATTGTAAGTCTAGGTAGAACCTTCATAGTCTACCGTGCTTTATGATTCCTGTACATTGGACTTATTAACACATACGCGTGCTTTCATCTCGTTACACGGCCTTAAACAACTGCACATACTCAGGGAAAAACCTTCCAATCGGAAAGACACTGCTTTAGTAACATCCTTGTTAAATGATATTAGAAGTAGAACGCTTTGTCCTAATAGTATTAAGTCCAAAATATCGATGGAAAAAACAGCCAATAACTGTGGAAAATGATAAGGAACAAAACTGGAATCATCTGCTGGATCACTAAAGCAGCTTTCGATGTGGAAAAGTTAAACCGCAAGTTTTGTGATAAGGACAACGATCCAAACTTACACTCACTATTTCCTACGATAAAACACCTACATCGAAATTTACTACCCATATATGGTGCAACATTTTGCAAGTAACGAATACAGTTAACGTGGTGCAAATCTTCTTGTCCGGACGGACTACATCCCATAATCCTTTAATGGTGTGCTACTATCTTAGTACAGCTTTTTCTAAGAGTTACACCATGTGCCAACTAAAATCCATTGTAGCCGACTATTTGCGAGTCGTCGGAATCAACCTACACTAAAGAAATTAGTATGTACTTATCGGTCCATAAGTTGTACGTTGGTGTCCTTGATGATAATTGAACGAATTACTAGTGAGAGAATGGTCACCCAAAGCCATTCAAGTGAACTTGTGTAATTCACCTACCGCACTTCAAGGTCCAATTTAAATTACTCAGTTGGTTTTGTTTACTCCGCGTTATAACCACTCGATAGCGAACACAAACGCAGGAATATTGACCTTCTAGATGGTAGCAATGCTTGCGATTTTTTAATAACTTTACTTCTGTTGCGCAATTCGTGGTGGCCCTACCAGAATGGACCTATACAGGCGGATTTGTCTGAGACATATTTTTGCCATGGTCGCGGATAAAGTATTAAAGATAAATATACGTCAGCTGATATAATCAAAAGATTTACAGATACCCGCACATCATCATTTAATGCTCTGCAGTTCATGAATTACCAACTTGCAAGTGACTGGGCATGATTGGTTGCAGGCAGTGAACCAGGGGAAATGTGTCCACGTAATTCACTTAGTCATAAGTAGAGCTTTTAACTAGGTAAATCATATGGCATATTACTACGTAGGTAGATTGTGCGGTGTAGGTTACTCACCAATCCAGTGTATCCAGGACTTGCTCGTTGGGCGAACTTATTGGTTACTGTATTACGGCTGTCTATCTGACTGGTATCCACCCACGATTAGCGTACTCCATGGAAATTTTGCTGTGGATCATTATGTTCCTAGTCTACATCAATGATCTTCCTCAGCTTCTTTGATCGCCGTGAGCTCCCTGTGCAGAATACCAGAATATTTGGATAGTGATTAGCAACGCAGACGAAGGATGCTTAATTTAGCAAGACTACGTACTATTCCCAATGCGATCTGCCGTAGTCCGAGTTCCTTTCAAGTAAAGCAAGTCGGTATTCAGGAGGCTGTTGAAGAGTGATGACGGCTGCACAAACATTATTTACTGCAAACCGCGACTTCATCTTTTCGTGAAGTACCTAGGTCATTTTCTGTTGGTTCGTGGCAGTTAGCCAAAGGCAGATAGCCACCACACAAACAGGAAAGCGCTAGACGGTCATTCGTCCTGTTGGTACTCTTCAGTATCGCGCACCCGCCGAATCCTGCCGGATTAGAACCTACGACTTTACACTTGTGAGTCAGCGAGTTATGTCGCTGAGTCATGGGCGACCGCAGCGGACCGCCATGACTGATATCTAACTGCGACAAAGCGCTGCTCATCCTCCACTATCATACATGCAGGGAATTGTTTGGCTCTCTTAGCCAGTCATAGCGGTCCGCTGCCGTCGCCGATAGCTCAGGGACCTACCTCGCAGGAACGCAACCGTTAGCTCGTGGGTTCGAGTACGGCAGCTTTTGGAATTGCGTGCTACTGACGCGTCCCAAAAGGACGAACGTGCGGCCTAGCGCTTTTCTGTGTATGTAGTGACTGTCTGCCTAAGTTTAAGTACGACGAATCACACCAACATACCTATTAAATCTCCTAATACATACTAATATTCAGTCGTTGCCTTGGTAGCATAGATGGCACCTTGATTATTGGCCAGTTGCAAGGGAATTCTTTGCTCTGAGGTCCAACCCTGTCATCTGCACGTTCATAACTTGCACAGCATTGGAGGATGAGCAGCGCTTTGTCGCAGTTAGATATCAGTCATGGCGGTCCGCTGCGGTCGCCCATGACTCAGCGACATAACTCGCTGACTCGCAAGCATAAGGCAGTGTGTTCGAATCCGACAGGATTCGGGGGGTGCTCGCCACTGACGATTCCTGATGGGTCGAAACGGCGGTCTAGCGCTTTCCTAGATATGTGGTGGCTGTCTGTTTGTATCTAACTGCGACGAACCTACAGGAAAATCTAATAAATCCCCCTACTACTTACAAAGACCCTAGGTGTATATATTGCGCTGCGGCTCGAAGTTACTTGATAACACGACAGAATATGTGTCAATGGAATGTGTATGCTTTTTTCACGCAGATCTGGATTCTATATTTGGCCTTCTCTTTCATTATAAGACCAATTCTGCACTTTGGCTCACCTGCTTACTCTGCAATCACCCGCGGTATGGCAAAGAAGATCGAACGGGTCCACCACATTTTTACCTGAATCATTCCCAGTTTATAATGATTACTGTACAAACCACGATGCAAGAAACTAGAACGCTACAACTGGTGATAGCGTCGGTTGCGAGTCGGTCTCATCAGCACTTACTGCATATTACTTCTAGCTGACAATATTAGGTTAAGGCCATTGATTTACATGCGAATGCCATGGAGAACACACGGATAGCGGTACAAACTTGTGGTGCCGGACATAGAAACATTCCCCACCTGGTTTTCATAAAGATACTGTTACATGTATGGAACAGTTTTCGGAGCAGTTCGTAGAGGCCGAATCTATGCATTATTCCAAATCGCCGTCGATTGTATATTTCATCGCTATTGACGATAGTCCATGTAAGAAACTGCACAGTGACTAGTATCTTCAATCCTGAATTAGCATGGTACGATTTCTCGCGAGCAAACTGTGACAAAATCTGCAATGATACTGTCACTACGATGAGTAACGAAACGTATTCAACGAACTTCCTACGCAAGGCGAACAACTAAATAATTAAATGTTTAACCTGAGATACCGGTCAGTCATCAAAAACCTACTCCGAGAATGATTGCACAACAGCAATGAAATCTCACATGGGTGAACCCAGTTTAAACATATGTCAAACGCTTCAAATGCTACAAATTACTTTGGAGAAGAGTAGGTTAGCGCGGGTAGCGATAAATTGCAAGTATTTAATTTCTACTTGCTCCCGAAATAGAGTTTTTATTATTATGTATTCGACAAAAAATTACCATACATTTCGGTGTATTTCGGGAAATTATTTGGTTCCCAGTTTTCCACTTCTGTATCTCAATTCCGCTTTCACAGAAAGCCAGCCTGTAAAGTGTGTTGATAAGGTGATTGTTAATGCATACAAACACATCACAAATGCATGGGACAATTTGCAATAATTCATAGACTACCTCGCTGCTTTCTACTGTAAACATCGCAATATAAAGATATTATTTTACCTCTGCCCAATGAAAGTCGTTATCAACAACTTCTCACGTACACCCCTAATCTCTGCGTCGGTGTTGCCATCTTGAACTCTTGTACGTCCGTGAAATATCTGATAATTGCGCAGATTCTGGATCTGATGTCTTTATTTCACTTGAAGGAATCATCCACTAAAGTCAGGAGACCGTCTTTCTGTAATCTGAATTAGGTATTTAAGCGTGGCTCTTTATTTTACTTACGGTTCATCACTAACTGTGTATTACAACTCTGGATATATTAGTCATCTGTGAATATTCTAGCATTTCCAAGTGACCAGCACGTCACTGAGGTATCTCATCCGATTAACCAGCATTAAACGCTGGAGTTTACCGAAAATATCCCACAGAATCACGCTCACTCCAGTGAAAACTGGCATCTAAAATACTCACTGATGTGACTCACCCCTCAATTGTGTACTCTCGGAATGTATCTCTATTTCCTCGACCAGGCAAACCCAAATAGGCATGTATGTTCACACACGGGCCTATGGTACATCAGTTTATAAATAGTTGTCCCATTTTTCGCGACATCATACTGTAGGCAAACAGGAACTGAAAGTCAAAATGATTCGATGCTATTGCCTCATCGTTTTTTAACTGAATGACTCACATATAATATCGCTACACTTATCCATCAATATATCTGTCCTTGACGTTGTGTCATCGCTGAAAATTCACTGTTGAGCTGACATTAATTGAATTTGTCAGAAAAGAATATTTCTCTGCTTAGTGTCTAGGCCTATTCATAAGGAACTTGACACCCTTTCACCTGCTGCAGGTCTGATTACTTCTGGTTTATCGCGGTGGAATGTGTGTGTGGATATAGGTGCGTCGTTGTGCGCAAGGCGTCTACGACCTCTCCGCGGACACGTGTGTCCTGTGGCTGTTCTGTAAATACCGTAGTGACAGATAAATACGGATACGGATGCAGCCAATTCGCTACAATGCTAATGCCAACTGTTTTGCGTGGAAAGCACAACCGGCTAACTTGTTTCGCTGCATGGAGTAAGTATCAGGTTGATGTGTTGCAGAAAAATGACCGGGATATATTATAAACATGACCATCAAGAGAAACTTACGCTGCGTTAGAAACAAACGGCCTCGAGGCGCTTTATTCACTAGCATAATGATGTCAAGCTGGATCCTTAAGTTCCCGTGCGATGGGAAATTTTGCGGGACTAGAGTCTACTGCTGAAAAGTGGTGAATTAGTAGAACTACACATATAACAACTCAGATTTTTAAGTTAAAACCCCAGTTTGATGAGTGTCACACGTCTCTCAAATACACATTACTCCATTGGTCCCATAATTTTGAGTTCTATTGACTTTCATCGACAAAGCAGAAGCAGTTCTATTAACGAAAGCTTGCCTGCTGAGTGGGTAGTGGAAAATCGACCTGCTCCTGGAAAAGGAGAGCAGCATGAATTGGAAGACTGCCGAAAGGAATATGTAACCAAGACCATCATTGTACACGACGTTCCCTAGGTTGGAAGATATAGTGAATTGGAAGACCTCTTACAACCAGGTGCACAATGCTAACCACTCGCTTTGTAAAGCTTCTCAGTGAAATCATTGTCGTGGCTACGCATATGGCCAAGGTACAAATGATGCGGCCCGAGAGGTGGGACAGATGTTAACCTCAGATGACACCAAGGGAACTGATGTGCTGGTATTGAAGTCGCAGCTGACTTCTTTATGCGCTCCTGGACCAAACGATGTTCCGTAAGCAAACACGCCTGAACAGTAACAATAGAACCAATTCCAGACAACGGATCGGATAACATTCCTCATCAAGCCGACGAAATCAGTTGATACAAGCTAGACTTTATCAAAAAACAGATGCGAAAATAAATGGCGCTACCATGAATATAACACCACCCCATCCAACAATAGAGTAAAGGCCAAGCTTTAACCGATCGGCACTGACACCATAAATACACGTCTAAACGCACTAGAATAACACCAGCCTTATGAGCAATCAACGTTCCCAAAAGATCATGGACTGAAACCATGGAGGGAATGCGAGTCGCATTCAGATCTGTGCACAGCTCGACTTAAATTGCAAATGTCTAATTAAGAGTTCCTTCTTTTCCCTGTGTGTTATCTTGGACATAGAAGATAAAGTCGGGTTACATGTGCTAGAAGGCAAGATAAAATCCTTTTCAGTATGACTTGAACCGAGAAATATTGATAAGCGCCTTTCGTTTCTCGGAATGCTATCGCATTACCCCCGTTTTTTATCTGATGCATCCACTATGTTATCTCCTCTGAAGGAGTTATGCCTTAAAAAGGTACAGTAGTGTTGGGGTCGTCGACAAAGCGTATCTTAACCAAAGTTAAACTGGCCCTCGCTTTCTCACCAATGTTAGTTCATTATGAAGCTTGTAAATCAGTAGTCCTCCAATGTGACGCTTCTCCTCGGGGTGAGGGTGAGGTCCTGTGCTAACGCATGAATAAACAAACATTGCAGCCCATAGCCTTCGCAGCACCTACTCCGTAACCAGCGGAAAGAAACTATTCACAGCTAGGCAAGTATGCCTAGCTGTTCTCTAAGACTGCGTTTCGAGAAAGGAACTGGGTGCCTTGAATTGCCAATTATTTCTCCGGCAGCAGCTTCACCTCACCTCGACCGACCTTGTGACCGAACAGTGTCACGGATTTTAATACACTTCCAGATGTATGATTATTTATCTGTAATCCCATTGTTGAATGCTTTGAAACCTAGCTTCTCTATGACAGCATTGTCCTGTTTCCGATGCACTGTCAATCACGATGTCGTATCAATACGCGGCCTCATGCTCTAACCCATCCAGCATGAGGCGCATCAAACGCCGGAAAGTGAACGCGGCACCAGATAATTCAAAAAGCATCCATTTAATTTGTTGTTGTTTCTCGCCAACTGTAAATGGACTACTCTTTCGGTCCTCTCGTTTGATTGTTAGCTGTCAGTAGCCAGATTTCAAATTCAAAACCTAGAATATCTTTGATTTCTGAAGTTTGCCAAAATTGTCTGAGAATGATGGCACCGGGACAAACAACAACGCTCTTTTGTTCAGTCTTCTGAAGTCCACGCAAAAGCTGTGTTTTCCGTTGGTCTTCATCAACAAAACTATTGTGGTGTTATACAGGCTTTGAGCCTTCTCAACTACATCCGCCCTCAAGATCTCCTTAATCTTCTTTTTGACCTCGGCCTCCAAGTGGATTGATACTCTTCTGGGTCTATGCGACCTATACGCCGCAGTTAAAGCCTAATTTTTTGTTTGAGAGAATCACAAAGCCAGTGGGAGCTGTTATTGTCGGAGAGGAGAAGTTTGTATTTGCCGAAAAGCGATTGCAGCGCCGGAAATGTGTGTACAACGGTAACTACCGATGTGAATCCTTCTCAACCAAGGGGAGTATAGACCCGTAGTTTGTCATCAGCTTACCATTTTTCAAGTCAAAGATGGCCTCATGGGCTCAGCGAAAGTTTGTCCGTAGAATGGTCTAATTCGCGTCCGGTGACAGGAGGATGAGATGATTGCATTTATTACTCCCGCTACCAACAATTGCTAAAACATGTTATTTAGTGTTATACCGTAACCACCGACCGCTTACGCCATAATGGAACACGTTTGGGTTTTCACCCCATCACGGTGACTGATCCGAGAGACTGCTGCACCTGTCAGACGTAAACAACTTTCTGTTTCTCCGTTCACTTCTACCATCGCTTTAAACACACTTTTGTGCTTTGCCTAAGATATGCTCACACTAACAAGAGAAAAATATCGTTTGTAATCGTTATTCGATACAAAGAGTGTATAGTGCACCTTGATGAGCGTTGCCGCTTCAAGTGTCCCATATGTCCAAATAGTAGCATCAATTTGTCGCGTCCTCGGAATGGAAATACGACGTGCTGCGATATTTGGTGAAGTCTGCTGCAACTTCTCTTCGAACCTGTTCAATCACTTACTGTCTTTCTGGTCTTCGATTCTCCGTGCTAACATTGGCTCCTGTACCAACATACTTACCAAAATGAGCAAGTTCCACCACGTCAGTTTGCTGGGTGTCTATCACAATCTGCAGTCTATCCGCCATCGTTGGAGTCATACCGTCCAAAAACTGCTCCACTAGCAGGGGCTGTCTTGTCGCGCCGTCCCAAGCTGGTAGCACCAGATCTAACAAGTGGCTGAGATAGACAACAACCACGGACAGATCCACTCCTAACCCAAGCCGGCAGCCTGGAATCGTCTCATTGTTTCCTGTCGGTTGACCGGACTGTCGGACTTCACGATCTGCACCTAATTCGCCGCGGCGTATTCCAACTTGGCTGGGCTTCTTTCGCCGCCTCCAGGATTGCTTACGCCCGTCCTTTGAGTAGAATCTGAGATGCAAGCAGCTTCGCCAGCACCCGCTTTGCCCCGACTACTTCCGTGACATCTTTCTCTAAGAACCTCCGTAGCTTCCGCCCTTAGTTGTCTCCGGCTACGTTGTCTACATCTTAATCCTCCGGCTGTTCACTCCTCCAAATGTGGACATGACAATGCGGTGCGGAGGAGTTGGATATTAGATAACGAACGTAGACATGTTATAATATTTTAAATTTGGAACTGTCGTACCCATTTGCGCACTTCGTTCTTGGTCCCATTTGATTCTACCCTCCGCTGGATGTTATCGAGAGCTCGCCGTAACGGTGTGCTATAGGCCCAAAACTCCCGCGTCATTCATTTCCGCGGTTGATTGAACTGTGCACTAAGCGCCAATTATCCGCAATGAGTAATTCATCATTGAGTTATTCTCGAACTACAACAACTCTTTACGAAAACGGTTTGTGTTTTAAAATCTCCTGAAAGTATATATTCAGAGTCGGTTCGATGTATATTCCAAGATGTAATGTACATTATGTTTAACAACTTAAGCACAGCTTATATTCCTTGACAATGCGAAATTCAGTTCAGTAAACGGAGTAAATCAGAACTTGTTAGGTTGCATTATTAATATCCAAAAACAAAATTGGGCATAAGTCTTCAATTAAGTAAGGCCAATTAATCTGAATTGTTCCGCTGTGAGTTTGTCGTTGAATCATGCTTCTTTCATAATTTCATGAAAGACTTTTAGGGCAAAAGAGAAATGAAACGAAATGGAAAAGGCTATGGTATATGACCTTCGAAACCAGAAAGTCATAGTGTTCAGGAATGTAGAGGTAACTTAATATCGCACGCGCAATTCACGAACCGCCTGCGTTGCGAGATGTATGTGCCTTTCATCAAGTGACTGTCTGGCGGTACTTGGTAGTTGTGCGAAACATAATACACCTGTCCACCGTAAATGACATTTTCCGCAGTTATCACGGGGACCAAACTGCAAATAAGTCATCCTGAATGAGACCTACGGCTGCCTGGGTATTTACACGTTCTTGTGTGTAGACAACCCTAATGTCATCAGTAAACAGAATCGTAACACCATGTCTTATTCTCTGGGATACATAATTAACAGACGCAACATAACTAGTGGACCAAGAACGCTTACTTGAAATACTCCACTGGTGACGGTTTTCGTTTTAGAGAAATGGTCGTATACACGCATCATCTGCTGTCTACGAATTATATCTGAAGATAGCTAAGAAGTCATTAGCACTCCAATGCCCATTGTCTTCAATTTGTTGAGTAACTTTCATGAGGCAATCTATCAAAGGCTCTTTCCATATCCAGGAATACTATTACCACTTTGTTTCCATTGTCTATGGAGGCAGTTGTGTAGTTTAAGTAGGCTGTCTGGCATGTTACGCACTAGTGAACTTGCCTAAACCTATGCTAGGAATTGCCGATGAACATGGCTTTGCTCAAGAAGATAAGTAAAACACTTGCAATTTTCTCCATTATTCCAGATGGGATGGTTGTGTGTTAATGGAACGAAAATGTTTAATCTGGTGAGCTGCCCCATTATTTTGTCTCAGCAGATACATAATGAGCTACGAATCTTCGTATGGAAGGCAGCGGTGGCACTCGGGAAGCAAGAATACTGAGTGTGGAACAAGCATCGCCTAACTGTTGGCACAAAGCTGATGGTGTATAAATTCATGGTGTTATCCGTACTTCCACACGGCAGCAAGCTTAGACGATATACCGGCGTGATGTGCGATAACTCGATCGGTTCCCTCGACTGTGTTTGCGACGGATTCTTCGCATTGGTTGGTTGGATAGATTTGCGCACACGGAAGAGTGGCGCCGAAGTAGAATATAAGCAGTGAGCTGTATACTTTGGCTGAGACAAGTTAGGTAGGTCGGTCATGTGTGGCTTATGAATTTGACGCGGATAACGAAGCAGCTATTCTATGGTCAAATGAGTTTTGGAAGGCGGAATGTAGGGAAACCGAATTTGGGTTACCAGGACATGATCAAAGTGAGCTTCTCACGTTCTAATCTTTAGTGCAGGTCATGGGAATCAAAATTGGTTGATCGGCGTGCATAGCGCAATCTGATCACTGAGGCCTTAACCGAAGTGCAAGAGAAAGCCCACGAGCATGCAGAGAAGATGCGGTAATTGCGGAAGCGACAGTCAGCGATGGGTTGTACTACACCGAAATCGAGTGCATGTTGTTGTAGCACATGCGGTCGCATATCATGAGTCAGGCAGGCCTAGTGAGCCATGAGCGAAGCCAATCGAGACCACCACCGAAGCGACGATGGGTCCTGCAGAGGAGGTAAGCAGAACCTGCGCAGCGTTTGTAGGTACGCTGCATTCGGTTTACTAACCGCGTGCTTACATGACAAGTCAATTTTTTCCACGTGGTGGGTTTGCTATATTGTACGAATGATTTTTTATTGCAAATAAATATCTACCTTAACTATCTTCTAGAAAATTGCACACGTCGCTTAAGCTAAATGTAGTCAACTTCGATAACATTTTCACGTTTGTGTTAGTTTCTTAAAATATATTTTCTGACATATTGAACGTTTCGCGGATTTTTTTATAACCGATTTATTTCATACGCACATTTAGTGAAGAGTTATATTAGCATGTCTTTATACGTTATTTGATTTATTCTATTTGATATGGTCGTTCCAACTGATTGGCTGTAGCTTGTTATCCCCGGTGTGGCTGCGCTATTACCCACTACCTCGTGAATACTGTCTCCAGGAGACAGTTGGTCGTTTCTGGAGGGGACGGGGTACACCGTCCTTCTGGCTGTGCTAAGATCCAAGAGTGGTTCCATGCATCAGCGTAGAGCGGACTACGGTCCAGCCATTGCCTTGTGTGCGCTTGATTCCCCAAATACAGCGTGCTTGTGTTTGCCTGTGAAGGAGTATGGGCCGGTTCCGTTGATGAAACCTGGCTCCAATCCACATGGCTCCTGAACTTATTCCTTTAGGTTTACACTGGCTGGCCACAGTTACAGGCGAGTCCGAACCCCGATGCCGCCAAACGTATATATTTATATAATGTATGTTGGTGTCACTATTCACAAATATTGTTGCAAACTTGGGATTACAAATAAAGCAATCAAAAGCACTACCTAATTTTCGATTAGTGCCACAACATAATGTCGTGGCAGTAAATCACTCTAGTTTAAAAAGCTTATGCGTCAAATGTAAAATTTTTCCACCCCAAGTACACAACTCCTGCACTGAGATGCGCTTCACTGCTTGCATCATAAAGCTATCTGAGGCTTCTTCTTATATCAATCGTCCTACACAGTTTTCAACACCGGAAAGCACCATGTTACTATAGGAGTTGATTACCCTGAGCAACGAAATGTCCTCAGGTCTTGAAATATTGCTTCCGTGACAGAAAAATCAATAGGTTAGATTACATTAGGAGTGTAAAACGGTATTCATAAATAAAAAGTAAATGAGTGGTTTGTTTCGATAGTGCGGATTACGGATTTTAGAATTAAACCGTTCAGATTTGTAATTAGATCTTCAAGACGGGTTTCATTCAGTCCGATCGGGGCAGCCTAGGAGTGTAAGGAGTGATATCGACGGGTTTCAGAAAACATGCCGTAAGTTGTTTATTACATCCTAGAGACAAAAAGGGAGTTAGGTGGGAGGGCGGAAAAAGTTTGTTTTCAAAATAAAAATGTGGTAGTGGTGGATTGACTTCGAAGCAGAGAATTTTGTCGTTTGCTATTTAGCGCAGGAGTTTTCCTCATACAACGTGGCTATACTAATGCCTACGTTTAGCATATCCTTCACTTGATCCACTGTCAATTCCCTGTTGACTAGGGTACGAAAAGCACTCTGTCACACGTTTTCAGATTCTGCGGTAGGTTGTTCCACATCACAGCCTAGCGGTTAAGAAAGGAATTTGATCTTAAGCTACTTCGTGCCTTCTCGATTTGTAACGTGCTATCTCGATTCCTTATATTTTACTTGAGGGAAGGTTGAAGTACAACTTCAATGTCTCAGGTAAAAGAGCCTCTGTGGAATTTATCAAACAGGAAATTCAGGTTAAGTTTTAGTCTCCTTAACCAAATAGGTACTATGTTCATCTCACAGCAACGGTTTCCATTTGGCACATCGTAATGTACCCTTGTACATTTTTTCTTGATGTTCCATCCCTTTTTCCCAGATTGGAGTATACGAATGAGCAGTGGTCTACTAGGGGTCGAATACGGGTTTTATACAGGTAGATTTTGAATTTATACAAAAGCATAAAATTTAGTTTTCTCCCTCCTTGTTTGCGGGCTTCTGCAACTGTGTGTTGCATCAGGTCGGCAAAATTGAAGTAGTTCGAGTAGTGCATCCCATGACCACGAATTTTGATACCGATTGCTATGGACTTGCCTTCTAGAATTAAAGCATTTGGTGTAATACTACACCGATAACATATGAAACTGCTCATTTTGGATAAGACTTTTACTTTCCACTTACTGCACCAAGTTTTCAGCTCGTGCAGGTCCGCTTGTATGTCTGCTAGTGCATCAGTAAAATTGTCCAAATCTAACGCATAAACTACTTTAATCTCACCCGAAAATACCTAAAGTTTGCCGTGTTTGATGACATCGAAGACTTTGTTAATGCACATCAAACACAGAAGAGACCCTAGAACACTTCCTTGCATTAGGTCTCTTGTGACTAATCTATTCGTGGGTGTATTGCTTCGTATTTTAATTGCCTGAAGTCGACCAGAAAGGTACGATGCTATCCAATAATGTGAATTGTCATATATACCAAAGGAATGTACTTTCGATAGAAGATTTCCATGTGATACCCTATCGAACCTATTAAGAATTATGATTTTTTCCATTGTTCCACACTGAATGGAGGTATGGCTGATGGGCGGATAGATCGTTTGTAATTGATGTGCGCTACTTGAATATCTTGGGGAAACCAACGCACATTTTCAAAAAACTGGAAAAACCCTAAACTACATGATTAAGGTGAACATATTTTGTAGCAGGATGGGGATATCAGATACTTCGAATTTTCGCATCGCAGACGATATTTCATCCTGGCCAGGTTGAAAGTTCTTTCGCATTGAGTTCGTCAGAGTTCTTATGTCCGGTTGCTCAAATTCAACAGTGCAGATGTAATGTGCACTTTTAGCGGGGATGTTTACCATTGGTATTTTGCACGGTTCTGGGAAAACAATACGAAGTATTCATGGAAAAACTCACGCATCTGAGTTGTGTTTGCATAAAGGCTGTTGTCGGACGATATAATGGAAGGTAGTATATCATGCTTGAAGATGAGATGGAATAGTCCAGTCATTTCCTTTGGTTTATTACAGGACGCTAAGTAATTGGTCATGCCGCTGAGACGTTTTGTGGACCGA